>JAOXYJ010160667.1:0-17398 GCA_028566555.1 Lithophaga nigra
ACTAGTTTCGTCAAATCATCTCTCTTCAACCTGGAGTAGTTGGTCAAACCTCGATTCTTCTTGACTGCCGTTAGCTGCTTCTTGGTAAAGACTGGTCTTCTCTTCGATAAGCTTCACCAACGCGTCTTTGGAAATCCTGCTGTATCTCTTTAGAACTTCTTCCTTGGGGATTCGTCGAAGTTCCTTCATGGTCTCTGTTACCCCGATCGCTACACACTCGTCGTCTTCCTCTATCGTTTGCTTACTATGCCCCTAGTAAAGCCCGTGTTTTCCAGGCTTGCTCTTACACAACTCCCCCCTTCTCTATTGTGGAGCACAGATGCTTGCTACTACATCAAGCTTGACGGCGAATGGTGGATACACCTCCTCCTTACAGCAGTGTTCACCACCTACGCCTATGTTCGTCCCTCAGCACCATTACAGCATTGTAGCAACATGTCTTTTTGACCTCCTGCTCTATCTCATCGTCCATGTCCTGTTGGTTCTTCGTGAAGACTGTCTGTAACGATCCATGTAAGTACTACCGCCATATCCCTTTATGGTATCATCGCCTCCTATCTCGTTTCCAGTTGGCATTGTTTTATGAATACTCATCTGAGACGCCGTGCGTTTGCATCTCTTTTTCAATTTGTCTCCCACTTCCATTTTGTTACTATCACCATTACCTTTCATGGTGATTACGCCTTCCATGTTCTGTACGAATGCCATTGTTTTATTAGTACTCACCTGACAAATATCCATTCGCATTCCCGTTCTCAGTTTCGGACAAAAGATCCTAACTTTCCCTTAAAAGATTGGCGGTGGTGTAAAATCGGCAATTTAACACTGCTATGCATCGGAATTTATATTACAGGATATGTTAATAAGTTTAAATTAGTGAAATGTGAAACCTGATTCTGCGATTCTATAAGATCATGTTTGAATCCCAGATTTTTTCCAAAGTCTATTCATTACCATATTAGATTCTAAAACTAACTACGGTAAAGTATAGCTACCTATCAAAGGACAGTTCTCATAAACGACATTAATAAGACATTTTGGAATGTGCATTTGGTGTATAACAGTAATATTAGTGTCATGTGATGAAGTATTAAAACCCATTTGGTCGACGACACTGCATGTGAATTGTAAGTTCAAGAACCCAGTCTTTCTACCGTGCAGACAGGGCCTTAGTGACCGAATGGTCTAGGAAGCTAGTCACATCTACCATTAATCGCCGGCGTATCAACATTAGTTTTATGGGTTAGAATCTGGCTTATGTCTAGTGTGCTCGACTCTGACCTTCACAGATTGCAAGTTTTCCTGTCAAAAGTCGGGTACTCACTGGGTACTGCGACTCCTCACCCTAGTCAAAACTGTAAGCAACGATATGGCTGAAGAATTGCTGAAAGCGTAAAGCCAGTTTTTTCAATCGATCAATCTGTGCTAACAAAAGCATTACTCGCATACTTTATTATGAAATTTCCAGTTAGTAAATTGTTGGAATTTTTTTCTAAATTTGGGGGATTTCTTATTTTCTTTTTTGGTGATTTTTATTCTTTTTGATATTATCTTCAGTATGGTAAGGGAAGTTGGGTATGTACCAGAGGTGGAAGAATCATTGCAATAAAGTCTCTTTATTGAGTCATATCAGAATGCATTTGTTATGATTATCAAATTCTTTTCATTAAAGTCAAATGTTTTCTCTCTTCATATCTTCTCTTTATGGAAGTGGAGCTGAAAAAAATGGGAGACAGCATAATTAAAATTGACTAATAACTGTAAAATTAACTAATTGAACTATGTATTGTTATTCTGAAATCTACATTGTATTGGTATTGATAATATGAATGTCCACTAATTGTTTACTCCAATATTGCATACATTATCACTCCATCCAACGTGCGACATGATAAATTTAATTTTTACTGATAACAATATATGTTTTCACTGTTACTTCAGAACTATCCAGAGGACAAAAATGAAAAAAAACAATATAAGAAACGTAGAAAAGAAGATTCTGCAATAATAAAGTGTCACTTTTTTCCCGCCGTACATTTATCTACCTTTTACACGCTTCGATCAATGAAGCGTAGAAAGCATAGTAAATGCACGATTTTTGGACACTTTTCACCCAACAGACGTTCGTGCTACTTTCTAAGAGAAAGAGAGTTAGACAATAATGTTTAATATTATCCCTTAACACATGATGCATATCTCCCATTAGCATATGTAAGTGTTACTATAAAAACAACGATACAGTGATACAATATAAAAGGTCTTGTAAACTTTCAATGTTACAATTTTTTACTGTATCTAATTAACGAGTGGTAATCATTTTTTACTGATTATGGTACAAGTATTTACCCATGTTGCTACAATTATCTGCTGTACTCGAGGTACTATACATGATCTGTAATTTCTATTGTTTGACAGGAGCTAACCTCAAGTTCTTATGCTGAATCTGACCGTGTGTATGTACTTAATTATTTCACTCCTACATATTGTCTCTTTCTATAACATCTGAGTGACTTACGTCATTGACAGCATTATGATTGACGATAACTCCTGTACATGCCAAGTACAAAATATACACTATCAGTGCGTCACATCAATCAAATTTGAATTCAGAAATCTACAGAAGGTAAGATATACATGTATGCTAGAAATATATCTGTAATTTACATATAACAGATTCTATTTCTAAAAGGGAAAATCTATTTTTTTCCCTTTTGAACATTGTCAACCATTTAACGTATAATCTGCAGAAACTGCAAGAAAAATAATAACTATTGTTCCAAATCCACTGCAATTTTCAGTAAAAGTGTCACAGTATGCCCAGAGAACCCCATATATCTGAAAAATTTGTGGACAAAATGATAAATAAAACCACTATAATTTGGTCTTCAGACCATTTTCTACTCAAACGCTTAAGCAAGAACACCTTAAATAAAATAAACTGTGCTTTATTGTCGAAGTCTGCAAGTAACACACGAGACAAATCTGGGTCCTTGACGAAGAACAATACAAATGAAACCACAATAATCTGGTCTTTAGACCACTTTCTACGTAAACGATAAACAAAATAAACCAAGTTCCAAAAATGATTGCTTTATTGTCGACGTCTGGTAATAGCAAACAACATATGAGACAACTTGACCCTTTGATCCAGAACAATATTAATACAACGTATTTTAAAAACACAAAATTGGTCTTACGAACACTTTTAGGATAAAGTTTCATATAATGGAAGTGAATAACTCACAAAGTGTTTATGCGAAAGAACAAAGAATATTTGGTTTGAAGACCAAAAATGAATTGTTTGATTAGCTGAAGCGAATATCAACACTGTTTTTGGTCTCTAGACCAAAAATCAATTAACACCTGTTTGCACGACGCGGTCAATACAAGAGAAAATTTGGTCTTAAGACCAATTTAAACAGATATGTCTCATAAACCAGAATTAAAAATATCGAACTCTTTCTACTCGTTGTCCTCGTTATGAACATGAAAATATATCTATAAAATATCAAATTACGAAAATATTCCAATGTTTATTTACCGACTATTATATTCACCAAAACATTCTCAGGATCATGATGACCCATATTTTAAATTAATATTGGTTTTTTTTTCAGACCAATTTCCTATACCGAAACTAATGTGTACATAACTTTTTAAGCAATTGCAAAATACTGACGTAAGTGAGAATTGGTCAAAAGACCAAAAGCAGGAACAGAACTGCTACTATATCATAAGTCAGACGACAGTAGATCGTATATCCTCTTTCTAATACACAATATGCTGAAGAAACACCACACCAGGGAAATATATACATATATTTAATGGATGGATAAATGATATTTTGTGACATATCTAATGAAATCACAATTCCGATATTTTTTCCATGAATTATATATTAGTGTTAATGCCTCTAAGTTTTAAAAGTCCATTTCAATACACGGTACACTTTCAGAGCATTGTGACCATTATGTAGTTGTAGCTGTCTTCTCAAAGTTTTCCATACTGCTGATGCGTTTCTTTCGATGATCAATGTATCACAATGAAAAAGATACATATTATCAAACTTTCAATAATGACGAAGACCAGAAATATAAATCTAATTCCACTATTGAATCAGAGTTGGTCACCTTTGAACTTGTGTTTGATATGTGAATTTCTATTAGTCTCCTCCATAATTCAAAATACATGTACATGCAGAAATACAGAATTAAGTTAAATTCAAAATACTCCTGCAGCAGAGCGTACAATGCTTCTAACAAGTACATACACAGAAGGTATATTTTGTGTTTTTTGTAACGATTCAGTTGGAAATAATAGACGTATGTAAAATATATTGTTCTCTTAGTCATTTTTCCGTGTGTTTTTTTCCTCTGTTTTCCTCTCGGCATGGCTTTTCCTGAAATAAATAGGCATGACATAAGTACAACTACTTTGAAAATTTAAAATTCGTATTTCAATACAGTTAGCTATAATAATCATGATAATATCTGGGGTTTGCTATACGGGAATGTACGGAATATTTGGATATATGTAGCTTTAAAGCAAATTTTTGTATTAAGTCTTATATTTTTGTATAATTCAAGTCTTTGGGGATAATTCAGTTGGGTTTTGCGCTAATAATGTGCGGTACAAATTTTGTGTACTTCATGGGTTAGGGATATACTTTTCATCATAATCTTACGATTCGGGTGACTTTTCCAAATCTAGCTAGTTTTCAGGTCCTGAATATAGCTGGAACATCGCTCACTGGACAAAAACATGCTGGACGTTAAACACCTAATCACTAACAATAATATTTTCGAGTATGGATTTTATTTTATTTGGTTATTATTTCGGCTATGCTTTCCCCCGTCAAAAATTAAGAAATTTACCCCCTCAACCGGCCCAAGGGCAGTTTTTTAAAAAAGGAAGAGCCCAAACCCTGAAGTGTGTGACATCACATTTAAGGCATATTCCAAAAGATGTAGGGTTTTATTTGATTAAATATCAGCTGTTAACACATTTTATTCCTAAATAATCATGAAAATATGTTTACCTGAATTTGGGTTCTTCTGGTTTCCTTGCGTTCTCTTTTTTGCTTTTGGCAGCACTTGAATCTATAATTAAAATTAAAATCCCACTGAGGATGCGTCAACATTTTTTCTCCGATTACATCTAATTTATGTTTTGCTTCTTGTATGTATACTTACGGACGAAAGAAAAAAAATAAAAGATTTAACATGCAGATAGAACTTATTGATTCATTAGACGATCTAATCCCTGAAATGTCTTTGTTTAAAGCATCTCTTAGCAGAACAGAGAAAGGAACTTTATCTCTTAAGTTCTAGCATTAATTTTTGCTTTAAGGTGAAAGCAAGAGATTCCAAATAAGATATGACAAAAACGTTCGATGATGAAGAAAGGATTAAAAATGGCGCATTTTTCACTTAAAGCTTGGATGAATTGATTCTACATGCAGTATTATTGGGAACCTTTGAGACCAATTTAACTGTCTAAGGAAGCAGAAGAACAAGCATAAAATCATGGGTCTGGGAAGGTGTTGATGGCTGAATACCTGACATCGTTATCTCATACAGTACAAGTAATGCCGAAATGTTACACAAAAACTAACGAAAATGATATGAAGAAGCCTGTTTCAACTGCTCTCTAGGGACTCTCCAGCTTTCGACTGTCCATAAGTAGGCGAAGTTCAGCACTAACTCGATTGCCAGGAAATGTTTCGGGAGACTTTTTCGCTAGCAAACGTTGAACAATCGATATCCTTCGAATCCTTGTTCCAATGACATGTTCAAAACAATTTTATGCGAAATACGTGATGATCAGACGTGTTAAATTGACAAATAATTTACGTTGGAATATTTCCATCGCAACATTTGTAATCTAAAATAACTTAATTTTTATCCGAAATTGATTAAGGCTTTCTAAAATATTTTCGGCTGTCGTGAGTACATGTAGCTAGGAAGGAGACGGGAAAAGTTTTCGAGGCACCGAAAGTCAATAGAGTGGATGAGGGATCTAAAACTCAGTGCTATCTATTCTTCAGGCTGTCGATCTTCATCAGCTTTTCGTCAGTCGAGTGTATAACTTTTGTAACGGCTTTTCTGTAATCACTATCCTAATATACCGTTCTCAGTGGTTCGATTTCAAGCCCGTTTCATGTTTTACGATTTCAAACACATACCCAAGGTTTGAGTTTCACCGTGTAATCTGAAAAGCTGTCCGTTATTTCCTCCACAATAATGAGTCTGGTAGCAAAAGTGTTTAAAAATGATAGACACCAAATACACAGCCCAGTCCTGACCCTAAGCAAGTGACTGACAAACTTTTTTATTACCCAAGTTGCAAGTCGAGTGTACAGTTATGCTTCTGAAAGTCGGATACAAATTTATACAATAGAGGTGATAGTCTATCGAGATCTGCACAGTAATATGTTTACAGCTCGGTCGACGAGGCCCTCAAACTGAATTCTTCATCCGCATATTCATAAGAAGAGAAAAACTTGTAAATAGTGCAGACATAATTATTATCAATACATGTTACATTAATAAGTATATCATTGCTTTATAGATATATATAAATATTATAACTTACTTCACAATCTTCTGTTTCTTTGTCTAACATTTGTCTTATTTCCGGTGGAATATCATTTCCTTGGTGTGGGTTGCCAGTTGTTCTGCTTTGCTTTGGAAGCAAAGGTAAGGCCCATTTAGCTTTGGACAGCACTTTAGCTCTTCTGTATGATAAGTTGTTTTTTATCAGTTCCAAGTGCTGTAAAAAGTCAACCCACCACTTCTTTTCAGTAAGTTCAACTTGATCTGTGAAAAGACACTGCCACTGCGGAATTCTGGATTTAATTTTCTCAATATTGATTTTTTCAAATGATGGATTCAGGACGGAAGGAGTACCTCTAGGAAGATTGACCTTCCCATCACTTTTCAGCTCCAGCATAGCATACTTCTCTGTTTTCCATTCGCTATGCTGAAATGGTTTGTACCACATTTTAACTTTATTGGATAGCAGATCGCGGGAAAATTTATAGTGTAATGGCTTCGTATGTTTCCTGATGTCGTTGATCGATGGTGTTAACCAGGAACGAATATCATAAATCGCTTCAACATTTTTTACATTTGGTAACATGTCTTGCAATCTTGGCATAGTTTCCGCGTCCGTTCGTCTTAAATTTTCTGCTATTCTACTGAAGGCGGCATCAATATCTTCGTAGGTATGACCCACCGGTAGGAATGAAAGATGAACCTGGAAATGAAAATTTGCAAAAATATATCTACAGATCCATATTAAATATAGCGAATCACTTTGAAAAAGTGACCAATTAATACTTTCGCCCGAATCGACTGTGGTTTCACACTGTCGTCAAGTTTTTCCTACATTGATTGTTGATTAGAGCCTTGCTGTTGTATGTGTGCATTTTGGCTAAACATTTGCAGTCGTATTATGATACATGTATGACGCTGTCGGCGGCGGCGGCGTCCGTCTGTAGACACATGGTTTCCGGACGATAACTTTTGTTCTAGCTAACTGATCTTTCTGAAATTTTAACACAATGATCTTAGGCATGAAATAAAGGACTGATTGATAGTGGAGATCCTGGCACCTGCGCTTGCAGAATTAGGGACCAAAAGGGGGTGAAAATACCATCAAAATACCTTTCTGGAATATGTCGATGGATTTTCCATAACTTCTACCGTTTCCAAAATAAAAGGGGTTAAAGGCTGGGGGGAGGCAATTTCCAAAATTTGACACTTCTGTATTTCTCATCCGATTTTGATTTTTTTAAATGTTCGTCTTAAGGATCATTATATATAAAACTGATTTTATTATAATTTTCGAGAAAAAATGTATCAAATTCCAAAATTTGGTTCTTTTGCAGTGTATACCGAATTTTTATTTTTCGTCCGATTTTGACAGTTTTTTTTTTCTTTGAATTTCTCTGGAAGACACATTCCGGCAGTTTGTCAACAGATTTTCCCTATCCCTTTTGGTTTCCGAGATACATGTGGTCCAATATGGAACAATGGATCAAATTTCGCCTTTTTCTTAAATACAGAGAATTTATATTTTTCGTCCGATTTTGACGTATGTTTTTTTTCCTTTGAATTCCTCTTGAAGAGACCTTTCGGTTAGTATTTCCCAGATTTTCTCTATCTCTTACGCTTTCCGAGATGCAAAGGGTCAAAGGTAGAAGAATTGACTAAATTTCGCCTTTTCCCCTGGTACACAGACAAGCCGACTATTGAGATAACTTATTTAAAAAATAGTTTCTCTTGTCGACTTGCTGCGGTCGTATCATGCTACGCTGTGCGAATCCCTTTATTTTCTGTAAGTGTCTACTGTTGGGTGAACGATCAAAGATTACTTCATTCGTTATTGTGTTATTTATTTGATATCCTTGCATCCGTGGAAATGAAAAAGAAGCCAAAGGTTTAACATTGATCTACATCTCAAAAAACAATATCACTTATATCGAGGTATGGCACCCTTTTGAAATAGCAACGGTTGCGTATATACAGCTAATTGTTTAAGCCTTCTTCTTATAGATAGCAATAAAAGCACTGATCGATTGCTTATATTTTATCTTTTTTTGTCCTAAAAATAATTATATTAAAATAAATCAAACCCAGTTATGTCTTGTAATCTTAAAACTGTTTATTATGCATTGACTTCCTCATACATATTATACGCTTCTTTGACTAGATTTACAACAGAAAAAAAATTCAACATATAAGTACTTAAATTGCAACCGTAGAAAGGGCTGTAAAAATTGAAATTCAAAAGTTTTGTTTAAACGGGTATCTGTGCAGAACTCAACTGCCAACAGGTCTAGAGAGTTACTCGTATATACTTCTGGAGGTTGCAAGTTCAGTCCTGCATGACTTGTCTGCGGCAAAATCAGACAGAATTGTTACTGCCGAAAGTCGGGATTCTCCAGACTTACTGCGGCTTTGTTTCCCTAAATACAATTGCAGAAAGACGTGTAATGCATACCAAATGATTTGCTACCAGTTGATGTAATACACAAATTCATAAAAAATATTGTTTCCTTTTTTATTACATTCTTACCTCATTAAAAACCTTCAGATGCACCAGTAATTCACAAAAAGCCAACATATATTTATTCTTGTTCTCCCGCCAGCAGTTATCTGCTTGTAGGTATAAAACAGGTGGTAGTTTGTTTCCCTACAAAACGTAACCATATAATAATGATGTCAGTATATACGTCGGGTAAGCTGCCATGACAGTCTACAGTTATGTAGGAGCCAAAATCTTTATTTAAAACAGTAAATTACGAATTAATTTTATTGATTGTGTATCGAAAGCGCATAATAGCATGTGAGCGAGTAGTTTAGATTGGTGGCTTTTGATCACTAAAGCCTTTCACCGCTGCCAGAGTTTTGAATATTCTACACAACACCCAAGATATTGAGTTTCACCGGCCATCTATATAGATGTCCAAGCAAATCCCACAGTGACTATATAGCTGGAAATTTGCAGAAAAGAACCAAATCTTAGAAGCCACAAATGTACATATGACCACATGTGAATATCGTTTAAATAACGCTGTACAAACGTTAAAGAAATGAATTACCAAATCTGCGCATCAGTTATTACAAAAATATACTGGTTTTGGTAGAAAAACTGATCAATAATATCATCATGCAAATAAACTGCATTAAATCCTAACGTGGATCAAGTTCAAAGATAAACACACAATTTTTTACATTTATTAGAGAATAAAAATTGTCTGTGCAAAAGTTTATTGGTTTTTTTGTGTGTCTAGAATGAACGTTCAATGCAATCTTCAAGTGTAATTTTTGTGGTAATTTTAATATATCTTAATCATATACAATGTACATACCATAAGTTTTGATATCTCAAATAAAATCAAAAGCAGAATATTCATTGTCAAATTGGAGTCATGTGCATATTGGTTCCAGTCTAAGAATGTGAAAAATTTGTTTTGTCCATGAGCTAAAACGCCAGTAACATGAGTTGCCAGTTGATCAGCTTGATTTACAGCCTGAAATATATAAAAAATAAACTAGTAAAGGACTTCATGTTCGTGTGATTGCTTGAATAATTAACAAATAATTCTTAGTACTGTTATACGGACTGAAGTGAAATTGAGATCAGTATGTTGTTTTATTTTTGTAGATGACCGAACGATCCATAAACTGCCATTTGCCCGAAGTGACATGAATATTTGTTATATTATACTAATTATTTCAGCAGAACAGTATTCTCATTTAAAGTTTTGACTTCTGAAGTTTTCAATATAACTCGTATATAATAATTGAACCCTGAGTGGACCATAGAACATATATGGACCAGCTGTCGGTACACAAAACTTAGTATAACACATGTATCAACAATTTACATGACTTATTTTGGACACATTCTTTGAGAATATTTCAAACACATGCTGGTGTCATTTAGCATTATACAAAATTTTTCTATGATCCATTTGAAAAGTAGTCTTATTTATCGACTCTTATATGAGTTGCGCCAGATATAAATTAACCTTATGCATAAGGCTACATGTATTCTTTTTGATTGACGAAGATGCATGCATTTTGGAATTCAGTTCTTTTGCAAGAAATTTGTTTCATGCAATGCAGATCAATGTTTTATTTTCAGTCTACATGTATTAGACGTATGGAAGCTGGTAAGTCCCACAAAAATAGTCAACTTGTTCACACGTGCTGCCAAATAGAAATTTGCGCGCACAGAGTGGCAGATCGTGCGCAAAAGTTAGCAACATACATCGTACGCGCAAAATTTAGTAAATCGTGTGTGTGCACTACCAGTTCCGTAAGTTCCGTACATATCCGTCTTGATATTTCTTCACTGAAGCGGAGCGTAGTAAATAAAGCGCTTGTGTTAGCTCGATTTCTACATATGTGTGATCCAGCTCACTCTTTCCTTCATAGGGAGGCATGCACGGAATTCATTCAAGCCAAGCATTTGCTTATAATTTCTTACTTGGGATATTAAATTGAAATATCTAAGATACGTAAACAAAACATACCTTCGCCATCCGACCAACAAAATGAGGAAGGTTAGTCTTCGCTGAAAGGGAAAAAACAAAAGCATGAGTTATTTTCTGAAATACCATAATTTTAAAAGCTGACTTTGCTTATTACTGTTATTATTTGGTTTTAGCGAATTTCGCCCCTAAAACGATGTTTTACATGATATCTACATGTGACTGAGTACTTACACTGATCCATCCCGTCTATTATTAGGCTTAAGTACTGTGAAGGTGAGGACTTTGCAGCATTCTTCTTAGTATAATAATACTTTCGTTCCAACCTGCAAAGTGAACGTAAAAATTTATGGAATTTGCTTTTTCAGTTTTAAACAGTCATATGTATTTGTGTATTTTATACAATTGCATGTACAGTCATAAGTACCTGCTGGCAATCTGATTGAAATGAAGATCCTGTGTCCACGCTTCGCTCACAAGAAGCGGAGCACATAGTAAACACAAAATCTGGATTTTAATCAGACTGATCTATTGGGAACTCTCTCAAGTGTCGCAACAGCAATGAGTTATGTCGCTACATGTATCATCTAGTTATCCACAGTGGGTTGGGTTTGGTTGTTGGGGTTTAATTATCACCTTTAGCTGCATTATCAGCTTGTTACTACCAGATTTACTAGGAGAGGATAGCCAAGACAACTACCGAGCTAAGCCGATGATCTTCTGTAAGTCTCCAGAGACCTTAACACGTAAAGCGGGGCAAGCAGGAACCGTAACCACTCAGCTACCAGGGCCACTCATCTACATATTGACATCAATAGTAGCGTTATCTGGTTGATTATCTTTTTAATTCGTGTTAGAAAAATCACTTTCTATTTGGATTAAATAAATACAGAGAATGATTTTCAGTATTTTTGCCTTATAATACCTAACTGCTAGAATTGTCAGTATATCGGGCAAAAAATATAATAGCAGTTCAAAGCACCTTCTGCGTGTAAAATGAAATCCCTGATGATAGAGATTCGAACAGATGTTGACTAATTCATTAAATCTGCATAATGATATGAATAAACTGTCTGGATTTTTGCACCAATAATTTTTTTTTTTAAATGATTGTAACCCCAAAAATACTAAGTTTCGGCCATCCATTACGATTTTATCAACTTATACAGTCTACTGATTGTAAATCATAATACCATACTGAATACTGAATAATAACCGACATCGTATGGTTTTATTGTATAGTTACTGTATGCTATAAAACTGGAAGATGATAAGAGCATGCTCTCTTTGTAACACTGTTGAAACATTTATTCTCCGTTTCTCTCTTTCATTCTTTTTACGTAGGCAAATTCCATATTCTGTCATTCAAATAAGAAAATATCGCTTACTAGCCGTGTTGGCTGCAAACAAGCTAGGCTGTTGTCCTAATGCCACGTACGTTACTCAGAAGAAACCAACATCGGAAACGTAACAGAAATCTAATATCTCATAGCTGTGACTTTTTTCATTTCTTTTATCATGATTTTTGAAATATACAGAAAGCAGGCTGAGAAATTGTCCGCTACACATACAGCTAACATCTCAGTATGAAAACACGGCTTACAGTACGACAGTTATCCGATGATAATATTACAAATATCATGAGAGAAATCGTCAAGTTATAAAAAAAACATATTTCCTTTTACCTGTAATTTACTTTGAGTATATCTGACGTCGTGTTAACACTAGGATCACCTCAAAACCTTTCATATGACTTCTGCATATTGATATCAGATTTGAGTCACAATATAAAACCCTTTTTACCGAGTGAGCACAGCAAACGAGCTAAACTAATTTAGCGAGTGAGCAGAGCGAACGGGCTAAAAAGGTTTTTGCTGATATTTTACAATATCTATATAAAAAACCTGATGATTGTTTTTGAGTGTTTCCTTCATTAAAATCATAACGTTTCTATGTTATGCAAGGTAACCAGACGTGAAAGTAATAAGCATGAAAAGATTGGGTCAGACTTATCAACTTCGAGTCAAATATTTTTGACGTCACAAAGCCCTACAGGGTTTGACAGGGTGAGAGAGGCATAAGAAAATTTGATAATAAAAAATATAACGCATACTCCGCTTCATCCTAAAAAATATTGCTTTTATTTTCTCAAGAGCGTTGTGCAGTGAATTTTGAAAAAAAATGAAATGAAGTGGAAGATCCAATCTGTACAAATAACACCTCATTTCTGTGAAAGATATGACAAATGCATGCATGTACAAACACAAGTGACATAAGTGAATGGCTCTTTTTATCGATGAGATAATACCCCAGAATACTTGTAAAAAGAAGAAGATATACATGGTATATTATCAAAGGAAGACATGTACATAACTTACATTCAACAAAATTTAACGACTGTCCATTTCACCTCATTTTGAACAGTCTAGCAATATTAAATGATGCTAGTAAATTTTATAAAATAATACTTACATTTGCCTGTTGTTGTGCTCCCTTCTTTCCGCTCGAAGTTTTTCTCTCATCACTGGGTCATGATTAGTTTCTAGCTGTCTTTCTAAGCTTGTACATGTGGTACACTTTGAGAATGAATTGGTCTTTAAAAAACAACAAAATATTTGTACAACACAGAGTCTTTTGTTTCCTTTCCAATACTGTAAAAATGACGCGTTACTTTTACATCAAATTGTGTCACAAACTTGATGCTGTTGCAGATGAAAATAGAAATTAAATATAGATCTCATTTAAGCAAAGGAAATTTTCGTTTTTCATTCATCTCAAATACTGAATCATCACCATTATTATTACGTAGAACATTTAAAAAGCGCTTTCTCTCGCAGTCATATCTATGGCACGCCTCAACCACTTTAATTACTTAATCTTTGTTTAAGTAACTTAAAGTAGGTTTTTCTCTATTTAATCCTAGTTTAACAGTCAGGGGGCTGACTGAAACAAGTGATTTTAAAAATCACACGTCCAAGTGATTTTTGACCATGAAAGTTTGAAAGTAGGGGTTATCTCTCTTTATTTTCCACTATAAATCACTGAAACAAGTGATTAGTTAACTGAATTTTTTGCCACTGAAGTAAGTGATTTTGTATTATTTTGCTCATATCTGATTTTCTTTAGTTTTTATCTCGAGAACAAATTGATATCTGTTGATAAACCTCTGTAGCTTGAAGAATTGCCATGCAAAACCTTAAAAACAGTCTTCTGTATGTGAAACCAGAAGAAATCACCATCGGCAGTGATTTTCAAGATTTTTTAGTTAAATATCACCTGTACCAGTGATTTTTTTTCTAAAATATCCCAGTCATCTTCAGCCTCTTAGGACATCACGTTTTAGTCCGAGAACATATTCCAGTTTTTACCTCACTTCAAAACTGAGATATTGAACTTATCAGGAAAATTATGCACCATGCTGGGGAAATTCTCATTCTTTGGGAATCACCCTCACTAAACGGGCTTCAAAAAGTGTGTTAAATGAGCCTAAAATGATGAAAAAGCATAATTTTCTCTGCATAGAAGCACTTAAAATACACAACAAGTTGTTTGTGTTTGAACAAGATGTATATGATCAACTTACTGTTGTTTATTTGTTGTTCATAAACATGCAGTCATAGTTTTGACCAGTCTTCCTGTTTTTCTTTATAAGAACAAAAAAATCACTTGTTTCAGTAAGTCCCCTGACTGTTATAAGTGTTCTGTAGATATTGAGGTGTTGTTTGCCTTTATGAATGCTGTTATAACATGTAGGATATACCAAAATTAAAATTAGTTCACATCACAGAACTTAATTTAAAAAAAAGAGTTTTGTAAGGGTGGAGCAACCTAGATCAGGATTTTTATGCTGTTATACTTCATAGGATTTCCATGTCTATATAAATTCTGGGTGGAGATCCATTTATAAAGTCAAGTTTCACACAGGGAATTTTGTTTTTCTTTCAGGGATTAATAATTGAAAATTGTAAATAAAAGTTATTAGTATTTATGCCACTGCAATGACATTGATGTGTCATTTTGAATTTGCTGTGAGAATTAATCTGTCTGTCTGTCCATCTGTCAGTGATACTGGTTTCCAGTACATGTACATCACTTCAGTGCCTCTCACCTTCCAAAAATCAGTCTTTACAAGAGATGAAGCAAGCACATCTACTGATTTAGAGGTCAAAGGTCAGGGTCACCATTAATATAAGTTATGTGTGAAAGAATTCTATTGATTTTGGGGTCAGTATTTCAAGGTCAGTGCCAGTTGTAACATAAATATTATTTTAGAATCAGTAGGTCATTGTCACTGTAGTATAAAATAGGTTTTCATACCAAAACAGTTACTGTAAAAGAACTTTTAATTTGTAATCCATCATTCACGAAATCTGATCGCGGGTTCAAACCCCGCTCGTCCCGCTTCATGTGTTTAGGTCACCAGACACCTGCCCAAGGTCGGGGGTTTCACCGAGTCAGCTGGTTAGCTGTTTGGGCTTTCCTCCCCCAGTAAGTCTGGTAGTCACAAGATAGCTGAAAAATTGCTGAAAGTGACGATAACCCCCAACAACCAACCAACCAACCTATGGTATTATCTTATAAGTTATACTGCCCTCACCTAAAGGCTTGGGCATGGTAACTCAACAGACAACACTTTGGGAAAATGGTTCCCTGTGAAAAGTCTATAATAGATTATTACAATAAAAAGGATGTAGGGAATATAATCAATAAATTTATTTTGTAATGGTTTCAGTTTGATATACGGTTCATGATATAATATTTCCAAATGCCATGTAGTTGTTAATAAGGACAAAGGAGAAGAATTCTGTGGTTAGATTATAATTTACAAGTCATATAATAAAAACATTTATTTAGTCTATGGTCCAATTTATAAAGAAAGAAGAGGTTTCATTTTGTCATTTTCACACATTTTTGTATCCTGTAAAAGTTGTTTATAAAGCTTATGGTTAATCCATTTTTGCAACAACTCAAAAGAAGATAAACTTAATAATAAACACACCTTTAGAGAAAATAATGACATGATATGATATAAACTGAATCATAAATATTGCTTTAGAACATAATTATCTGTCATCTGTTTTCAGGTTTCATGTCGAACATCAGCAAGAAACGTTGGTATGATATGGTGGATCAGGCAGAGGCCACATACAACCGTACATTGGATATGACCTCACAGATAGGTTATACAGTTTTATTTGGTGTCTGCAATGACTCCACAGATGAAGTGGCAGATCTAATGATGCAGATAGCATGTCTTATGCCAATAACATTGCAGCTGCACACAAAGACTCGTTTAACATTTATAGTTTTGGAACAGATGGGTAATAAGTATTGAAGAAAATATACTTTTTGTAATATATATTACATATTTAAATTTTAAATGATTTTTACTGATTAATCAGTTTTTTGTGACTGCTCTATTTATGAATTATTTGAATATAACTACATGACAACATGAAAGCCAGAGAAGGTATAGCTGTTTTAAATGTCCATAGTGCTTAATTAGAAAAAAACAATGGGATGTTTAGAAATTTGCTGTTAGAATTTAAAAAAAATGAAGTATTATTATATAAATTCTTACTATATCCAGTGAAAAAAGGTATTTCTTATCTGGAGGTGGTTAAATTTTTTGGTTTCACCTAAAATAGTACTGGAAGCATACAGTTATCAAGCCTGAAGTCTGCATCCATCTGTTTTAACCATTCGAGTTCATATTTACAGAAGTTGAACTGGAACTTCAGAAATCATATCAAGATCAATTTCAGTACATTGTCTAACAAGATATAATTAATTTAGAATGTTTGAAAATGGTGGTTGTGACTCAGATTTGATTACTTAATGAAACTTCATCAAAGTTTACTTAAATGTGGAACAAATGAAATTTATTATTTGTATATGTACAATTACAGTAAACGAAAAGATAATCAACCTGAAAGACAGTGATGATCCTCGCCTTAAAGCTGCAGAAAGATCAAAGGCAATGGAAGAACTTATGAATGATCCTGTCTGCAGTTCAGCTGAAACAAGCAGGGGTATTCAGTTTATTTTTTCTATCAAAAAGAAAGAAAATAAAATGTAAATGTAATAATGACTCTCATGAGGAATACATTCATGAAAGGAATTCACTGTATGGTCTAGTACAATGACTAGGAATCTCATATTCCCTACAGGATAAATAAACTCCCTCTACCAAGGTATGAGGCAATGTACCAAAAATATGGGCCTACTTTCTGTGAGAAATGAATATGCATTTTGGCTTCTCTTAAAAAACTGTATGAAATTGGGTCATGACTTTTTTGGAGGTGGAAATATTAGCATTATTAAACAGGAAAAAATACAGCAATTTGATATTGGGAAACATACATGTATATTGTTTTCTCCTATGTAAATTTT
>JAOXYJ010160777.1:0-10743 GCA_028566555.1 Lithophaga nigra
AAGTATGTACTGTTTTAACAAAAATAATGAAAAGATAATTCAGACATGTTCGAAATCTGTTAGATAAAAGTAAAATGATTTCTGAAGATTGAACCGCTGTTAAAACTATTCTATTTTTGATTTACTTGTACATATATATATATATATATATATCAGATTTTTTTGAAGATGGAAATAAGCCATTTCAAAATAGTAATTGTCATTTTTGATGCCGTGTCAATTTTTTGTAATGATAGCCTTTACATTATATACGAAAGAAATGGAGGTGATGATAACACATGTTTGTTGATATGAAAGTTATGTATTAAGTTTGCGTCTCATGCCATTGTAATTTTTATTTGACGGATTGTAGTTCCAAACAATATGAACTCACAAAGTTAATTTTGATGATTGGTGTATTTATTGCGTTCTCTGGTGTTCCTAAGCGTCAAATGTAGTTGAAAATTCCATTTTAGAAACTGAGACAATTCTTTAGACTTGCTGGCATTGGAAACGCACATCTATGTAAACACATGAATCCCTTGGTATTTCTCATACATGTAATGGTTATTCTTGTTCGCCATATCAATATTAGTGTGGGGTAAAAGCTGCTGATAATTGAACATTAATTTTTGACTATTTGGAATGATAAAAACAATCTATAATATAATGTAGGTAGTGGTATGATATGGCTAAGCTGGCTGCACTTTCGCATCCAAATCCTACAAAAGTAAGTTTTATTGTTTATATGAGAGATATTATAATGTTTAAAACCATAAAGCGTCTGTGCCTTTGAGATTGTTTTACCCTTCTATCAATTTTTTTGACAGCTTTCATATTTTCTCCTGTTTCATCATTGATTTAATGATTTGTAAGGTTTATGAGCATGCACGTGCTATGTAGTCCGTTTTTAGCTGGACTTCAATTTTAATAAAGACGTAAATTATATTCGGTTTACGTTTATGTTCACGGCGCCCTGTGTAAAGAGTTCTTACTTTAGATATAATATAGACACAAAAAGACCTGCTTCATATGAAATATGATTCTTAGAAATTACTAATAATGAATAAGATCTGTAAATGTATAAAATTCCAATGATTAAATTATCCGATTCTAAACTTACGATTTCCTTAGTACATGTAGCAGCTTTCGTGCTAAATATAGAATTAATACGATATTCCAGAGCTTTTATAGTACACGAATTTTCTAGATAGGAGGTGGCTCTTGTCTGGTACAATGCTCAAAGTTACTAGAAACTTTGAACTGGAATTGTCGTTAGATTAAGGAAGGGATCACTACGCCTGAATGTTTTTGATAAAGTGCGTTTCTATGGCCTTAAAAATTGCAACTTCATCATTAAAATAAATTCGGATAAAAATCAAATGACTTCACGTTTGACCTAAGTAACAGTAACCTTACAACTGAAGACGACTGATAAGTAAGGGATTACTTTTTAGCATGAGTACCATTCATTTTGTGGAAAGGTATACTAAACATTGATTTTCATAAAAAAAAAAATGACCGTTAATTCTTCAATCTTTCCAATCCAATTATTCCAACAAGGCAATTCGTAACATGTGCAGATAGTTATTCACTTGAAAGAAATTGTTCTGTTCTGTTTAATTCACTTATTATTTACTGTTATTCAACTATACCCTCAAGATTATATCAACTTACTGTATGACGTTATGAATTTTAAAAGAAATCAAATAATCTTAACCTTGACAGGAAATTTATTCTTGAGAGATTTTTAAATATTTCAGTGTCAATTTTTTGAAATACGTATCACATTAAAATGTAAGTATATATCAAATAATCAGATATTTTCGAAATAACGTTTGTTTCAAAGGACATCAGATGATAAATTATAAAACGAAAGTACAGATACATACATATCTAATTTTAATAAACATTTTTTTCGACATATAAGAACAGAATTTTATTCAGAGATTATCGAAATTTATTGAGAGAAATCAGTTTTAATTTCATTTAAATTTATCATGTATTTTTAACGACATAACTGTTATTGTTAGCTTAATGGTCTTATTTTTATTTACAATTAATGTACTTGTACAATTATTTTTGTTTAATCTAGAAATTAGTATTCACTTCATCAAGGCTAATGTCTCCTTTACTACTTCGATGTCTTTAATAGTGTTCTTTTAAAGAAGAGCGCTCACATTAAATACCAGCTATCTTTATGATTTGTCTACGGGTGACACACAGGAAATGTTAACCCTTTCGGAAAAGGTGGTCTTGTTTCTGTTTGATGTAGGAATATATGTGGTGTTACATTTCGTGCGTTGCATCTGTTGGTGGTCTTATGATAACTGTCTGACGGTGGACATTCCTATGACATATGATAACTTTTGTTTCGTATGTTTGATTATTTAAAATGTTTACATATCGTCCAGTCCCTTTATTTCTGAAGCTTTCAGCTTTTGTTTTACTGGACTTGTTGTCAATTACTGAACGGAAAATGACGAAATTTACAAATTGTTTACATTTAGTAATTAAGATTTCGTTTTTTCTTTATATTTGAGTTTGGTATTCGTATTAAGTACTTGGAGTTTTGTGATTTTTTTCTTTACTCTCATATAGATGTTTTTCTTTTAGGTATATACATATTTGCAAGAAACCTCGTTCTTCATGGAAATAATTATGATCATTATTGATGATTAGGGCAAATTAAAGATAGGACCATTTACTTCAAACCTGTAGCTCTAACTATTAAAAATGGAGCAGACTGTTGTAAATGATCTGACAACTTTGAGCTCCCTGGACTCTTCCATTATCCTACAACATATAAAGAGGAGATTCCAACACGACCAAGTATACGTAAGTCAGGTTTATCTTCATTTATTATTTGTTTAAAAATTATAAAAACGTTATAAATACAAATACACGTACAAAAGTGAACTTCACGTTAGGTGAAATGCAAAACAAATATGATCAAAAACTACCATCGTAGATGCTTTATAAAATACAAAAGCAGAAACCCTCAAATGATTCTTCATGAATGTTTCGGTTTAATTGCCATACTTTTATCATGAAGATCCTAAAGCGTATTTCTTCAAGGATTCAGGTTACACTATGTTCCACAGTGGTAGCAATCATGGATTGGGAAATAATAAATTCAAAAAACGAGCTTGCGGTAATCATTCATCATGCTTTTCGTTTGACTATTAGTTGTTGTTTCAATGCAAAAAGATAACTATATTTCCAATATGATCCAGTGTTAAACTATGTTCCAAAGTGGTAGTCATTTTTAAATTAATAAAAAAACGTGTGGTGAAATACCAATTAATAATCAATTATGAACAGTTCTGGCTTAATTCTATGCATTGTTTCCTTGAAGTCAATACGGTCCAATGTTAAACTGTATTAAAAACTTTACCAATATCCTCATAAACACATCGAATGTTTTGTGCTTCTAAATTCAATTGTGTCTGTTACGTTTGTTCGAATAAATTGTATTTTTACATGCTTCAAATATCATGAATCTGCTGTCTTTGGCTACATGTATTTAAATTTCATTAAAATTTATTATTTTTCATAATAACTTACAATATAATGATTTCACATCACTTCAGTATTGAGGAGAGTTTGATTAATAGCAAAGAACAGGTTGCGATAAAACCCCGAATCGGCTTACAAGAAATTAAAAAAAATGAAACTCAATATAATAAAACATAATTGTATGCACTCATAGGCGGATTTAGAGGGGGGGCCAGGGGGCCCGGGCCCCCCTTTTCAGCCGAAAATTGTGTTTTTTTTTAGTACATTTTTCAGATTTTGACAGCCGGGCCCCCCCTTACAGGCAAAATTTTCCGACGGGCCCCCCTTTTTGAAAATCCTGGATCCGCCACTGGCTTGTATCGCTTTTCTTTTGCCCATATGTCTGTGGGAATCACGTTTTTTTCTCCATGATTCCCACTGACATAGGGGTAAAAGTAAAGCGATACAAGCCCCTGGCTTGGTCTTCCCAGGATACTACCAGTATCTGGTATAAATTTTGTGTAAGATTGTGCCCTATGGATGCCTATTGCTTGGCATTAGATGCAGTCTGGGGCTTACTGATAAACGTGAACACTGTCCCATTACACTTACACAATAAATGTTCCAGTGTCGTCAAAAATTTCGATCATGCACGATGCATTTCCAGTTCCAAAAATTTGGCGCCGTTTTGTTGAATAGTAAACTCAAAACGCAAGACGGAGAAGCAACGTTTTTCCGGTCCATTTAGTTTGGAAAATTGATCAAAATTCAATATCTGAATCTTATGGGGATGCGTTTCAAAACCCCTCACTAG
This sequence comes from Lithophaga nigra, assembly GCA_028566555.1. Lineage (NCBI taxonomy): Eukaryota > Metazoa > Mollusca > Bivalvia > Mytilida > Mytilidae > Lithophaga > Lithophaga nigra. Next base: position 4,292 of record JAOXYJ010160777.1, read on the forward strand.
TATTATGGTTTTCATAGCGGTGAAATATCGGTGCAATCTGTTTTCAGCTGGGACATTTATAACTGGGTAGTAAAAACACGGGTGGGGGAGTGTTCTTCCTATATGAAGATATACACTGACGTGCTGCTGGAATGGGTCACTTTTTTATATGTCAAATATATATCGATAGGGTGCAATTTTATCATGCTAATATATCAATAGGTATTAATTAAATATCAATGGGTCATAAAGTTCTATCTTCTGTTAATAATTTGTTCCACAGGTGGCTTGTTTAGTCTAATTAATATAAATGGTTGCATATGATCAGAGACATGTAATAATGTCTCTGATGTGGTTAACATCTTCATCTGCTGAAACTGTTATTATATGGGTAGGTTATGATTTTGCTATAAAATATATGAATGGGTCAAAATTTGCACCCTAACCCCCTCCCGCATGAGTAAAAACTACGTAGAAAAAATGTCAAAATCAAAGAAACGAAATAAAATTTATTACAGTTAAATCCGAACATCTGCTTACATAGTAGTGGGTGGACGACTGCTTACAGTTAAATCCAAACCTCTGCTTACATAGTAGCGGGTAGACGACTGGCTTATAAGGGAACAGTCATTTTTTATTACACAGTTAAATCCAAACCTCTGCTTACATAGTAGCGGGTAGACGAGTGGTTTATAAGAGAACAGTCATTATTTATCAACGGGCGGGGTTGACCAGGTAATTTTAAGGGGTCAAAGCCGTTCAACTTTGGTCACAGATGCGTTCCATTTAGCACTTAATTAAAAATCCAATTTGTAAATTATTTTAAGAGATTTTTAGAATTTTAACAAAAAAGTCAGAAACACAAATATTTTCATATTTGTAATTTTTAGAATTTTGACCAACACTAAAATACTAAAATTTACAATATTAGATTTTTAGAATTTTTCCCAAGTCTGAAATATCAAAAATCAAAATCTTAAAAACGTTCTAAATTTTCGAGTTTTAAAATATTTGGCGAAAAATTTTAAAACAGCAAAAGATTCATTCAAGCTAACTGAGTTGTAGCTTTCTGCCATTTTAGATTTTTGGATTTTTAATAAAATTCTAAAACTCTACTGTAAAGAGCATTAGATGGAAAACGACTGTGGGAAAATCGCTTCGTGGACAGGAAATTTTAAATAAATATTATTTAGATTTTGTTCAAAATTTTAGAACTTCTTAGAATTTAAGAGTTTTGATAAAAATTCTAAAATGAGCTTTACATTGAACACGATAATAGGAATATTGCTTCATCACTTGGAATTTTCTGTATATATTTAAATATGACTAAACTTTCGTGTCGTGATAATGAAAAAAAAGGAACAACAAAACAATAATAAGGAAGAATTGAGTGAATATTATCTATTGCTAAAGTCAGTAATTTTAGGAACATCATGGCGAGAACAAAATATAATGTGTGATGCTTAGTTTGAGGTTTACTTGTGGCAAACCACAAGATTGAGCTGGACTTTTATAATGTCAGCTAACTAAAGTTATAGTCCACACCCACTGGGACATATTATTTATATGGGGTTTACTTGTGGTAGACCACTACGTGGGTTTTTATAGTGTCAGCCGACTGAAGTAACAGCCCGCATTAGACTTATTACCCCACTAGGTCCGAGGTTTACTTGTGGTAGACTATTGCATTGAGCCGGATTTTTTTTAGTGTTTACTAACTGAAGTAACAGTCCCCAGTAAACTTGTCGTCTCCACTAGGACACATCATTATTTTGAGGTTTACTTGTGATAGACCATCGAGTTGAGTTGGGTTTTTATAGTGCTAGTAACTAAAATAACAGTCCTCATAAAACATGTCGCCCCACAAGGACACATATATTTATTATTTTGAGGTTTACTAGTGGTAGACCGCCGAGTTGAGCTGGATTTTTATAGTGTTAGCCAATTGTAGTAACAGCCCTCAGTGGACATGTTACCCCACCGTGTTGATGTTTATTTGTGATATAGACCACCGAGTTCCCGCTGGATTTTTATAGTGTCAACCAAGTGAAGGAAAAATCCACATTAGCCCCTGACATGTCATCCCACTAGAACACTTTATTATTTGGAGGTTAACTTGGGGTAGATCACTACGTTGAGCTGGATTTTTACAGTGTGAACAAACTGAATTAACAGCCCCATTAGACATGTCGCCCCACTAGGACACATTATTATTTTGAATGTTTACTTGTGGCAGACCACTATGTTGAGCTGGATTTTTAAAGTGTCAACCAACTGAAGTAATAGCCCACATTTGACATGTAACCCCACTAGGACACATTATTATTTTGAGGTTTACTTGTGGTAGACCGCCGTGTTGGGCTGGATTTTTATATTGTCAGCTAACTAAAGTAACAGTCCACATTAGACATGTCACCCCACTAGGATAGTTTATTATTCTGAGGTTTACTTGTGGTAGACCTACGCGGTGGGCTGGATTTTTATATTGTCAGCTAACTAAAGTAACAGTCCACTTTAGACATGTCACCCCACTAGAACACTTTATTGTTTTGAGGTTTACTTGTGGTAGATCACTGCGTTGAGCTGGATTTTTATAGTGTCAACCAACTGAAGTAACAGTCGCATTAGACATGTTGCCCCACTAGGACACTTTATTTTGAAGTTTACTTGTGACAGACCACTACGTTGAGCTGGATTCTAATAGCGTCAACGAAAAGAAGTAATACCCCATGTTAGACATTTCACCCCAAAAGGACACATTATTATTTTGAGGTTTTTACTTCTGGTAGCCCACCATGTTGGGTTGAATTTTTATTGTGTCGGCTAACTAAAGTAACAGTTCACATAAGACATGTCACCCCAATAGAACACTTAATTATTTTGGGTTTATATGTAGTAGACCGCTGCGTTGAGCTGGATTTTCATACTGTCACCTAACTCAAGTAACAGTCCACATTAGACATGTCGACCCCATTAGGACACTTTATTATTTTGAGGTTTACTTGTAGTAGAACACTACGTTGAGCTGGATTTTTATAGTGTCAACCAGCTGAAGAAACAGCCCATATTAGACATATAGTTCACTAGGACATTTTATTATTTTGAGGTTCACCGGTAGTACACCACTACGCTGAGCTAGATTTGTATGGTGTCAACCAACTGAAGTAACAGCTCACAGTAGACATATCGCCCCTATGGAGGTTCACCTGCGTTAGACCACTACTTCGAGCTGGATTTTTAGTGTCAACCAATTGAAGTAACAACCCACGTTAGACATGTTGCCCCCATTAGGACACCTAATTATTTCGATGTTTACTTCTAGTAGACCACTACGTTGAACTGGATTTCAACTGAAGTAACAGCCCACATTAGATATTTCACACTACTAGGACACATTATTATTTTGAGCTTTACTTGTGGTAGACTACTACGTGGATTTTTATTGTGTCAGCTAACTGAGGTAACAGTCTACATTAGACTTATTACCCCACTAGGTTTGAGGTTTACCTGTGGTAGACTATTGAATTTTAAATATTAACTAACTGAAGTAACAGTTAGCAGTAGACATGTCACCCTACTAGGATACATTATTATTTTGAGGTTAACTGGTGGTAGACCACTTCGTGGATTTTTACAATGTCAGCTAACTGAAGTAACAGCCCACATTATTTGATGTTTACTTGAGGTATGCCACTATGTTGAGCTGGATTTTTTTAAATGTCAGCTTACTGATGGACATGTTACCCAAATAGTGCGCATTAGTATTTTGAGGTTTACTGGTGCTAGTCCTCACAGTTGAACTGATTTTTCATAATGTCAGTTAACTGAAGTAACAGTCCAGATTAGACATGTCACCCTTAAGGACACATTATTATTTTGAGATTTGCATGTGGTAGATCACTATGCCGAACTGGAGTTTTATAGTATCAGCTAACCTAACCAACTGCCCAAGTAGACTTGCTACCCCACTAGAATGCATTATTAGTGTGAGGTTTACTTGTGGTATAACACTTCGTTAAGCTGTGTAGGTTAATTGAAGTAACAGCCAGCATTAGACATATCACCCCACTAAGACATACTTTTGTACTGAGATTTACTTGTGGTAGACTACTACGTTTAAGCTGAATGTTTATAATGTCAGCCAACTGAAGTAACAACTCATATTAGGCATGTCACCCCAACAGGACACATTATGCCTTTGAGTTTTGTCACCCCAATAGGACACATTATACGTTTGAGGATTACTTGTTACAGACCACAAAGTTGAGCTGGATTTTTATAACATCAGCTAACTGAAGTATTAGCCTACATAGACATTTCACCCCAATAGGGTACATCATGCTTTTGAGGTTTACTTGTGATAGACGGCATTGTTCATCTATATTTTTATATTCAGTCAAATAACTTGAGTAACAGTAATCAGACTTATGACCCCCACTAAGTTTGAGATTTACTTGCGGTAGAGCACTACGTTGGACTGAATTTTACAATGTCAGCCAACTGAAGTAACAGCCCACATTAGACATGTCACCCTAATAGGACACATTCTTGTTTTGAGGTTACTTCTGGTGGACCACTTCGTTCAGCTGCATTTTCCTACAGTCAGCTAACTGAAGTAACAGTCCGCATTAGAGATGTCACCCTATCAGGGCACATTTATTACTTTGAGGTTTACTTGTGGTAGACCACTTCGTTGAGTCGGAGCTTTATAGTGTCAGCTTACTGAAATAACAGCCCGCATTAGACCTATGATTCCATCAGTTTTGAGGTTTACTTGTGGTTGATTACTGCATTAAGATGGATATTTATACTGACAGCTAACTGAAGTAACAGCCCACATTGATCCACATTAGACATGTCATCCCACCAGGACACTTTATTGTGAATCCCAACCGACCAGGTCTTGCTATGTGTCCTAAATTTCGCGTGCTCAGCAGAGAATCAGCAAGTACCATTTATTAAGAAATTGATAGTTTGACCCGACAGGGATTCCGTATCTTCCATATCTCTGCTGAGAACTCAGACATTACAATACGGAGGCGCTATAAATTGTGAGATACAAGAGATCAGTCAAACTGGCAAACTGGTGATAGAAACAGACACGGGATAGTTGATACAATGATACAAAGGCATATGAGGCGAGGAATTGATCAGAATTATTGTATTCAAGGAGGTCTTCAGATATTTATGGACCTCCACAATTTGATTTTAGGGCTCCTGACTTATTTTTGGACCTCCATAACTTCAGTTTGGACATCTTACTTAATTATTTCAGGACCTCCATAAATAAAATGTCAAAATTGTTTTATTTCAGGATGTCCTCAATTATTTAAGGACTTTCACAATTCGCTTTTAGGTTTCTCATGCATGACGTATCTTGTATATGGATTAAATCTCTCTGCTTCATGAATAAAATATTTTTAGATAATAACATTTCTGCTTCTCTTCATCTGGAGTCTATCCGCCATAGCTGATACGAGTTTCTTGAATCAGATCTTTCTTAGCAGAGGATCACCCGTGTCTACGTTTTCTTATTACAAACTGTCCTTGTCGCCGATGTTCTCTTTGTCATCAGTATAAAAATTATCTCCGTATAAGCACACATCATTCAGGGTCAGCGTGAAGTCAGAAAAGTTATTTACAGTTTCCCTGATTTTCTGTGCATCCTAATTGAATGTAAGAAGTGAAAAATAACGTAGAAAATAAAACGATTCTGTAAAGGAAACAATAACAGCAAATGTTTATGAAAAAAACTTACCTTAATTCTTATGGGCCAAATTTATTTTCGTCGCTGCAAATAGCTCCTAACTCTATCCAGCTTGGAAAGTCGTGTTCGGAAGTTTCTTTCTTACCACGAACACCTAGTAATGCACACGTGAAACTGAATCGTTTTTATAATGTCCAGAAATTTATCAATGTCCACAACTCAATTCAAAATTATATTTTCGGAGCTTTATCAACACTTTCGACAGATTCTAAATTAATTATTATTTTTGTAATGTCCAGGTGTCAAGAACTCAATTTTTATATGAATCCAACCTATTTCTGAAATTTATCGGTGTCAACAGCTCAGTTTTAATAATTATATATATAACGCCTAGAAATTCGTCAATGTCCACAACTAAGTTCTAAATGGTTTAATTCCGTAATGACCAGAAATCTGTAATGTCTACAACTCAGTTCTCAGTGGATTATATAATTTCGGTAATGTCCAGAAATTTGTAATGGCCACAACTCAGTTCTCAATGAATTATACAATTTCGGTAAGGTCAGAAATTTATATAATGTCTACAGCTCGGTTCTGAATGAATTAACTCCGTAATGTCCACAACTCAGTTCTCAATGGATGATTTCGGTTATGTCTAGAAATCTGTAATTTCTACAACTCAGTTCTAAATGGATTATTTCGGCAACGTCCAGAAATTTATCAATATCCTAAACTCAGTTCTAATTATTTCGATAATGTCCAGAAC
>JAOXYJ010160888.1:0-10743 GCA_028566555.1 Lithophaga nigra
TTTCTGATCTACAGTACATGGAATCGTTTCATTTACCAAAACTTAATTTATGTTTATAGAATGCCAAGAAAATACATAACAAAAAAGAAGAAGAAATATGAACTTTCTGCGTTACTGAATGCAGTGGATGCTGTCAAAAGTGGTCATCTGTCAGTTAGGAAAGCAGCAATTGAATTTGATGTCCCTAAAACAACCCTGCATGACACTCTCAAGGAGAAATATCAAAATACTGGTATGCCAGGCCGAAAGCCAGCACTCCCGGTAGATATAGAGAACCGAATTGCCGATGCCTTAAAGGAAGCGTCGAGACAAGGAATGGGTGTGTCAAGATTGCAAGTGATGAGGAGAGTAGGAGATCTCGCAAAGAAAATGAAGTTGTCTGTTGCCGCTTTCAAGGGTACATCTCCAGGAAAAGACTGGTTTGATGGCTTTATGAAAAGACATCCGGATCTCTCTATTCGGAAACCAGAGAAGCTAACAACAACAAGGGCCAGGATGCTTAATCCAGTTGTGGTAAAAAATTACTTTAATGATCTAAATGCTCTACTAGACAGACTAGATTTGAAAGAGAAACCTGATCAAATATGGAATTGCGACGAGACGGGGAAAAACTTCGAACACCAGCCGGTAAAAGTCATCGCTGCTAAAGGGGAAAAATCCGTTGTGGGCAGAACATCAGCGAGCAGTAGTAATATTACAATAATGGCATGTGTAAATGCTGCTGGTCGAACCATGCCACCTCTCTTCATTGTGAAGGGTAAAACCTCTAAATCTTTACATGGATTTAACACTTCAGCTGCTCCCATTGGTACGAAGTGGTTTATGCAACAGAATGGTTGGATGACCGACAGCATAGGAGAAAGGTGGTTTGAAGAGGTATTCCTGGCTCAATGTGGGGACCAACGACCACAACTTCTTCTTCTGGATGGCCATTCTTCGCACAAAAGTCTTGCCATCTTAGAATTGGCCATTCAGCATAATATCCATATATTGTGTCTTCCACCGCATACGACACACGCTCTCCAGCCGCTGGATAGATCTGTATTCGGGCCACTTAATAAGGCATTCAATACTGTCTGTTCCGAGTTTCTCGCTGAAAATGCCCTGCATTCTGTAAACAAATGGTCTTTTCCTGGTTTGCTGTCGTCATCTTGGGATATTGCATTTACAAAAAGTAATATACAGAGCGGATTTCGTGCTTGTGGGATATACCCTTTCAATCCCAGAGCAGTAGATCAGGGTATGTTGTTACCATCAAAACCATCCGATTCAGCCCTTGTTCCTTCTACTGAGAATGAATCTCCGTTAACACCCGTTGCCTCTGCACATACAAGCAATGATGACGTTGCAATTGCCGCGGCTGGACTAGCCTTGCTATCAAGTTCTGTAACCCCTACAGGTGATCCTAACAGTTCATCATCGTCCAGCTCTCTAGTAGCTGATGTTCCACCATCTACAGAGGGTCACACTGCTGCTCTTCCGACAGAGCAATGTACGTCTACACCTGATGTATTTTCGTCAATAGCATCTTCTCCTCCAGTTATCGAGGATCCAGAGCTTCTATTGAAATTAATTCAGTCCGGTGAGATTGACATTTTTACCCCAGACCAGGACGGTGTAGTAGAGCTAGAAAATGTCAGTAATGATGTGTGGGATCATACAATACGTGATATGTTTCTGCCAACGGAGGCTTCAAGTGTTAAAATGACTTCGTCGTCTAGGTGCGCGAAGAAAAATACTTCACATCGTCTACTTATATCAAAAGATGTGTTGAAAGAAAAACAAGAAAGTACTGAGAAAAAATAAAGGGCAGAACTAAAGAAAAAAGAGTGGCAGGAAAAACTGAAAACTAGGTCTAAAAAAGTACAAAGTGTTTGAGCCCTTTGGTGTGTTAAATTATTATAATCAATTTATTTATCCTAACGTTCGGTTTGAAATTTTAATGTAATTTATTGCTGTAAACAGCTAACAAGATTAGCACTCTTGCCTTACTTCAAATGAATTATAGTCTAAGCAGTTAAGTGTCATTTCATCTTTCATTGTCACTTGTTGTTTTTTCGTTCCAGTTAAAAATGTACACGAGACAAACTCCCAATTAATACATGGTGAACAAAGCAATGGAACAACGCTTTTAGCGTTGTTCTTCATCTTGAAGTCACCATGAGGCCTTCAACATTTAACAATTTCTCATACCTCATAGTAAGTTCAAGATGATCGCTAGTCTTTTATATAATGGGGTTGTACGCCATTTTCAAACAGTATTTTTGCTTATATCGTGGCGCTCAGTTTTGTATTGGTAGAGGAAATTTCCAATGATCCTGAACTGGGAATAGTATATCTATTATTAGTTTTATTAGTTCCAGTCCTGAACAAGCAGCTGGTCAGATTACAGTTGTTTGTGGTAGCAGTCGAACGCACCCAGTTCTGTTGTTACACAAAACAGGATGCCAGTTTTTCACCATACACAATGATTCTAAATTTTGAAAAAAAATAATTTGACCGATCACTTCGAAAAACCAAGGACGTATCTAAAATATACGTCCTTGGAAAAACGAAAACATTTTGACACGGACAAAAAAACCCGCCTCCTGCAAGTAAAATGGTCATGTAGTTCCTTAGTAAGGATTTCATCACAAGTGAGCATAAGGTGATGGCCTTATATAACTTTTTACAATTTACCTATTTATAGATGTATATGAAGTTTAAATGATTTATTTCGGAATACTGTTGACGTAAAGATCTACATGTGCATATGTAATATTTTTAAACATAATATGTCAATTTTCGACAGACTTTTTAAATCATCCCATGACCCGGGACATACTTTCTTGTAGAAAAAGATAAATCTGGTTCCTGTAAACATTAAAAAACTGTTTATTGCATTAATTCTTAAGTAATTATGATGAAAGAAATCTGTCCGAAATTACCCCTTTTGTCAAAATTGTGCGTCCGGATTTACCCCATTGTGTCCGGGTTTACCCCATATTCACAAGGCATTATTTTCTCAAGCTGGTACTGTTATTAAATGATTCAAACAGATAGAGGACATTAAAATAGCAGGGAAACAGTCTACATGACACATGGGGTTCAGATATGGGGACCGATAAGTCAAATTCGTCTTTCAAACGGTATTGAACTTACTGAGTCGAGAAATTGTCCGGAATTACCTGGATTTACCCTACATTTATATAATGTAAAATTTCAAAGCTTGATATGTTCTGATGAAATCTGTCATGTGAAAAAATTGCAGAAATGATGTTGAACAATACCTAAAAAAAAACAATGAATGTTGAATATCACAGTTTGATGATAAAATATATATACATTAAATTAAAATAAAATTCATGCAGATGAAAAAACATAATAAAAATCAGTATAGTTTGATTGGTTTTGTAAAAAAAATTGACACTTTTGATTTTTAAAATCCCACGCTGACAATAAAAAGTTGGAAAATATATAAACTTTAACAAAGTGTAAAATTGCAAAATAAGTCAACAAAACTCCTATATACATCAGTATCACAATCTGCTATACGGTCATGAAAAATAAAACACTAAATAATCAACATATACTCAAATATAAATGAATACACTTTGTTCACATTTAGTTGAATAGCCATGTCAATATAAATAACAATGTAAATGCTGCTTCATGGACCTCTGCTTAATATTCTGTGGTTTCAACAATACCATATTTCTTTCAAATGGAAAATTTACTTTTATATTAAGGTTTAATCATCTACCATTTGATATTCTTCAAACATCATATGGTTTCCAGATTAACGCTTCATACATAAAAGAAACATTTAAAAATTCACATTAGAAATGATTTGCTGTAAAATTCACATTTCCAAGTTCACTGGTATTTTATTAAATGAGCCACTTGTTAACAGAACTTAAAAACAATATGAATGGTTATTGCAGTTTGTTATCAGTGTCATTCTAACTAAATTGTCACTACCAATAAACTGTCTGGGGAGGAAAGCCCAAACAAATCTCTATTTGGACCCTTTAAACCCCTAGTTTCGAGATATTAATAAAAAAACAATTTGTCATATCTCTCAGTTACGACCTTTCAACCGTGATTTTTCATAAAGTCTGCCATTTTTTTATATGCAATGTATAAGCAGATACAACCTTTCAATTCACATAATATAATAAATGTAAATACAACCTTTTCAGTTTCTATGGCAACCAATAATGATAACTGTATAATTAATGGGTTAGATCATACGGTCTTCATAACATGCAAAAAAAGACTTTTTGATGTATCTGCCACTTACAACCTTATAACACTAAGGGGATGAAATATAATAACCAGTTTTCAAAATTAAGTTTAATTTCAAGAAGATATTCTCAATATTTAATATATATCATATCCAATCATTTAATATTAAGATTTCCTGGAAATAAGAAATTGGTTTTTATGAATCTGTAGATCTAAAAATTGTTAAGGTGTTTCAGGACATTATTTCAGCATAACTTTAACAATAATTTTAAGCTGGATCTGATTTTTACTTCACATAGAGATCTTCATATTTACAAATGTGCCTTTGAAATAAACTACCCTGATGCAGGGATAATTTTTAAAAGGCTTTGCTCTAGACCAAGCTCTGTATTTCATAAACACTGTATCTACAGTCACATTTCACAACACTACAAGTATTCTATTTAAACTACTGAGAAACAATTTAACAAAACTCTGAAAGTCATTCTTAAAATTACAAACGCATGTCACATAAAATGTTTTGTATAATTTGACAGAAAATTTTGCTTAGCTGCATTATGGTAATTTAAACCTGTTGAAATTTGTCATGCCACAAATTTGAAGTCATGAGAGTACGTTTTCATTGATCAGGACGTAAAGTTATAAATTATTTCCAAGTAAAAAGAATATATGGGCACTACTCAGATCCAAAGATTATATTCTTTTTAGAGCAATATCAAAATAGCAAGAAATTTACCTTTGGTTGACATTAATACCCTTCATAAAGACTGAAGTTAAAATTTACAGTTGTAATATATTGCATTCTGAAACTTCCTATATATTAGAACTAATTTCACAAACATCTAGTTAATGATGATAATGTTATAATAATATGCCTTCCATGAACACTGAGACCCAAAATAGCCAATGAAATGGCAAAAATAGAACTAAAAAAATAATATTTAAATACATTTGTACTTTTAAAGAGGTCTGCATATGCAGCATGATACAAGGCAACAGGAAATCAAATCAGGCAATAGCCTGACTAAACCAAGAACAATAACCTTGAACTTCAAAATTCTGACCTAAAAACAAAATGTAGGATCCAAAGTTTTGAATTACTACCACTGGGTCGATAACACTGCTGGTGGACTGTGTCCCTGAGGGTATCATCTGCCCAGTAGTCAGTGCTCCTGTACCGACAAGATTAATTTATTAGAAACATGTTGTTCTAAATTTATAGTTTACAAATTGCCTCAGGAAAATTTGATCTTACCAAGATTTTGGCTGTCCTCTTTAGGCCCATTCTGATTTTTGTGCTGCCAGTGTTCTGATATTTTCTGAATTCCACTTTTGGCCATGAGTGTACCTGATGAAGGTGAATCCAGAAAAGTGCTTCATATGCAATAAAATTGGTATCTGTCATTTTGAATTAATTTTTTTACAATCATTTCAATAGTGTTGTATAATGGGAAGCCTTTTGTAACAAAACTTTTAACCTGGTTTTATCTCTTTGCTTGACATTCATACTGAATATAACATTTAACAGCTGCATGGCTAACAAACACTAGTGGCATTGGCTTTGTAATTCTGAATTTGAGTTATGTGAACTGTGCATTTATGCCTGGATCAGATATAAAAAGGATTTTCCCCAGGTTTCTATGTCAAAACCAGCTCATGTATGCATTTTCCATTTGTATGGGGACAGATGATGTTGACAGACCCATACCATAATGTCCACAACTTTTTGCCACAATATGAACAGTAATACATCCAGTGCTATCACATTTTTTATCATGAATGTTTTGACTACAAATGAGCACCACTTTGGGTCCTGTGATGGTAATGTTTATCTATGATTATACAATAAATGTTGACACAACCTTTAAGTAGAAATATTTATGAAACATTTGCACTTCATATGGATGTCTTTAACAGCCACTTTGACCTTCTTCACCATCAAACATTCTGCACACCAGAAGCTTGCCCTTGACCTGTTTTCCAATGAATCTCAACCAATCGAAACGACCGACAGCACATTGCAACTTCTTTTAATATTCTCCTTAAAATGTCTCCAATTGGTCCAAACATATGTCTGAAGCTCACAGCAACATTCCACAAGAAAATTCCAAATGGCTGAACAAATCCATTGAAAAATATTGACAGGAATGGCTTGCAAAAGAATTCTCCTAGTGTTTCTGCAATTCCCACCATTAATGGTCGGATAACATGCTTCAGTACAAACTTCAAAGCCTCTACAACCAGTAATATTGCGATGCTGGTTATAATTCGAACAACTCCAAATACTTCCTGGTAAATCCTTGTCAGAATTCTTTCAAATCTGAAAATGAAAACATAATTTGAACAGTTACAGTGAAACCTGTTTAATCAAACCCTTTAGGACTGAATATTTTGTTTGGTTTAGACAGGTGCTCAGTTTACACAGGTCTGATTTATATAGAAATTTATGTGACTGACCTCCAGACCAGGTTTGGTTTTTACAGGTTTCCAGTTTATTCAGGGTTCAGTTCAAACAGGTTTTAATGTGTCTGTCAAAGACGATGGATGGATGGATGTTTAACGTCCAGCGGGTAATTTTTCAACCATATTCAGGATGAGAACATATCATGATATGGATATATGAATCCTGCTTTGTATTAGACCAACGCGCTGAGCCAGATTTTTATAGTTCTAGCTCACTGAAGCAACAGTCCGCAGGAAGACATGTCACTCCAGTCAGACACATTATACTGACTCCGAGCCCACCAGTCTTTGCTCTTAGTCCTTAATGCTGCGTTCTTAGCGGAGAAGCAGCAAATACCAATTTTAATGTCTTTGGTTTGACCCGGCCGGGGATCGAACCCATGACCTTCCATACCCAAGGCTAGCATGCTAACCATTACACCACAGAGGCGGTCCTGTCAAAGACGATATTTTCCAAATTTACCATATTCAAAACTTACCTTTTACCTCCTCAAGAAGAATACCAAGGTTCCTGAATTCAGACCATTTCAAACATGGATGTATTTAATACCTGCACCTATGACTACTAATTTGATATAACATTCTAAGGCAGTGTGGACAATCTCAGAATGAATTTCACATAATAAATACATAACACTGTGTAACATTCACCGAGATGTAGGTGTATTTGAAAAAAAATTCCCATAGCCATGGGCCTGCTTATTCATTTTTCATGAACACCATATCTTACTTTACTTCCCAGGATACAATAATAATAAACTCTACCCAATGAAATCAATATCAATATCAATATAACAGTTCAATAGAATGCTTTCTGATGAAAGGCCAATTTTCATATGATTATCCTTGAATCAGAACTATGATGCATTGTTTATCTGTTCTTTTGATGCTTGTTTGTTGTGTTTACTTTGTAATTGGAAGATGTACAAATTTGAATCAACTTAATTCTTCATGGAAAACACCAATACTTACTTTCAGATAATAAAAGGTAATTTATTTCAGATTTGCCGTTTGATTCATGGTTCTATAAATTCTGATCTCTGGTTGGTAATTAGTATTTTTTGTTATTTCTGTTTATTTTGCCAAAATGATAACTTTTACCTAGATTCCAACATGTACAAACTCAAAAATCATGTTTCTCTCATATTTTCAAATTCAGGAACTTTTAATGATATTATGTTTAATTTGTAATATTTCATAGTATTGGGTAAATATATTCTAAACTTTTTCAAACTATCATTTTTCCCTTCCAATTCTATTGCAAATTAAAAGATAAAATACTTACTTCTTCTATTCTTTACTATTTCCAATCATTGAAGAAATTATTTATTAATTATTTTATTAACTTAAATGTACTGGCACAATGCTCTTTTTTTCTTTTTCAGATTTTCAATACATTTGCTTTCTCCAAACCTTGGTCGTATTGAAATACATTGCTGTTTTAAGGAAATAGGCTGTGGTTACAGTGTGTAATAACTGTGATTTCCAGAAACCCCATGATCAGAAGCTTTCGTTCTTTCAACAATAAGGTATTTAAGTATAAGCCAGAGATCAGAGATCAAAACTGTATGGTTAAACAACAGGTATGACCCAGTTGTTCATTGACAACGAATTTAAATACAGATTAAATTTAACCAATGGTTAAATCAAATGAAAATTCATAAAAGTCGTACAACCTGGGGTGTAAAATCAATACGTTTTCAAACATTTTCCATTCGAACAGGGTTACCAAAATGATATAATCACAAGAACTACATTTTGCAATTACATTATCGCAGTCTTTAAGGACCATCCTCAGTTGATAAATGTTATACTCTGTATACTACACATTATTATTACACTATCCTTCAAAATATGGTTGATTTCCAGTTCCCAGGTAAATTGACTCCATTTTTATCACAATCCATGGTATCAGTCTTTTCTAAAGAGTTAAAATGCCGTTCTTACATTTGAACCATTCATATCAGTAAAGTCACTTTTTAGGAGTTCCCACCAATCGTTAGTCTTCTGCCATCCCAGAGCATCAGTCAATTCTGAAGAGTTCCCATCCACCCTTACTCTTCTGTATTTGGAGCATCAAATTCTGTTATACAGAGCTTCCACTCATCCTTACTTTCAGCAATTTTCAGCATCAAAACTTGTTCTTAGGCGTTCCAATTTATCTATATTTTTTAACGATCTGTGCCATTGAAACCTTTTATGAAGTGCTTACTCCCTGGTCATACTTTTCAGCTGTCAATGGCATGACAGCCTCTTTGAGGAAGTTTTAATCGGTCCTTATTTCTCAACGATCTGTGGCATTAAAGTCACTTTAAAAATTCCTTCCCCATTCTTATTTTGTAGAAGTCTGTAGTATCAAGCCGTATTAGATGAGTTTCCACCCCATTTTTAATACTCAACAATCCATACATGATGGAATTAATGCTTGCTGAGAACAGTTCAACCCATTTATAATTTTCTTCCATCAATGTCACCAAAGCCTGTCAAGAAGACACCCCATCCTTTTCTTACCTTTCAGCAATCCGTGGCATCATGGCCTGTTCAGCTTCATCTTCTGCTTCATACTGCTGCAAATTGTTACCGTGACCAAAATAGTATGTCCACCTGAAAAAATTCAATTAAGAATTAATTTGGATTCTGTAACATTTATAGTTTAGGGTTAATGTACCTCATATTAAAGAAGAGTATAGGAAACAGTTGCCTATCTCAGCTATTGAAGAAGCTTAACTATTAACATTAGCCTTCCACACAAATTTTGCATGTTTTGAGCAAAGAAATTTAAGAACACCAATCTTAGAACCTGACAGTTTTGGGATGGAAACATTTGAAAACCTAATTTCTAAAGAATAAGATTTTATATTTTATCTTAATGAAGATGTTAGATATAAAATTCCATGTTATATCAATGAGATTACCAAAATTCAATAAACGGTACAAAAAGACAAGGCAGTTATCAAAAAAGAATCAAACAATACCAAAAACTAAAGCTAGGACAATAATAACTCCCATAAAATACCAAGAGGGACATTGGGTGCTCTGGAAGGGTAAGTATGTCCTGCTTCACATGTGGCACCTGTCAGATTGTCCAGTGTGTAGATACTAATCAGAGATTATAACCTATTGATCCACCAATCAAATGGCACACCCTGAAGTACATGAAGGGAACTGCACTAACTCCCAAAGGAGCAAGATTAAGTACATTGACAGAATAAGCATTTCCTGCCTTCCTAGCATCACCCTCATGTTTATTCATGTGTTGTCCAGTAATATTCAGATCCAGGAATAGTCAAATTTTGGAATGTTGGACTATGTTTTTCTCTTTTTGACAAAATGATATTGTCTCTTAGCTGATACATAAACACTGTGAAGTGTTCTACCAGCTCATGGTGATGGCCATAAATTTACACAGGCATAACTTTAAACTTCTGCTTAAGCAACTTTCCAGGTCGACCCCTGTTCAAGAAATCACTGTAACATAAACTGGCTCTAGTATATCATATCACTTGTGACACAAAAACACCATATGCAGGGGCCGCTGGTAAATTGGTGCTTAAGAAAGGGAAATTTACTATTGGAAAATTGAAGTCATCTCTTTTATCATAGATCCTGGATTATAGGAAACTACTTTGTTAATGTTAAGGTAAAGATCAAGGTAATGAAGCAGAACATGTTGTTTCTGTAGTGTCCTTCATTTCAAGTTCAATCGTATAAATCCCTTTCAAATACTAATTTGGGACTTTAGCGAAAGAACATCGTCTATGTATCTATGTATCTGAATGTACAATAATAAAAGGACTTTTCAACACTTTGTATTTTTCTTATTTTCCGAAGTTCTTGGATAGATTCTGCTTCATACGAATATATAAACAGGTCATCAAGTATCGAGGGAGCACAGCGTATTCACATTGGAATGCCCATCGTGGAACGTTGTCATTCAGAAAGTCCAGCGTCTGTAGAATATCACTTTTAGTTTTATTTGTTTCTTGAATCAGTGCGGTGTTTGATAAAATTTTATTTATCTCTATCCAATACCCAAATACTAATACGTGTACC
>JAOXYJ010160998.1:0-10743 GCA_028566555.1 Lithophaga nigra
GAATGCCACGCTCTCTGCACGCTAAAGAACCCTTGTAACAAGCTCATTACGAGTGGTCCGTAGGTGACCGGTTACAAAGCTAAATTTTTCGCCCCAACCCACCCTGTTCCCCTTTTCCAGTAGCAATCAAAATTACCCGCCGTCCTCCCGGTCGACCCACTTTTCAGATCCTACGAATTGATATATATTGTTAACTTGTTCTCGTCCTGAAAAAATTGCCGCTGGACATTAACAAACAGCAATCAATCAATCAACCTATTTCCTTTGTTCCCGTGATATTTCTGACAGTCTCCAATATAGACCAATTTTCCAATTTGTTTATGAATGAATTGCACCGGTTGACCCGAGGACAATCGGCGCTAATCGCTTCACTGAACATTGTGAGACAAACATATATCTGTATTGTGACGTCAAAAATTTCCCAAGAAATACACTAATTGGATATTCGTCTATTATGAAACCTTCACTTGCTATTAATTTTTAACGGAATCCTTAGTTCTCTGAATGTTAACTGAAAGTCTTACATTAATACAGATTGGGAAAAAAAATTCGTTGTCATATCTACGTAATATCAGATAAAAGAAAATTTCTGCATCATGACATTTTTATTCGCTAGTTCCATAGTGAGAAAAAAAAGTCAGAAAAAGGGGTTTCAGGTGATTTTGAAAACGAAGATCGAATCGTGTCGTATGTTGACATTTGTGTAGTATGAGGTTACAACTCACGAAATTCCCTAAGGGACCGGTCAAAATTTCTTGATGCATGGGACCGGTGCAAAATGCAGTGGGACAACCACTTTTTTGCAGTGTTTACTGGAATGGGACTTGCTGTTTTTTCACGAGTGGCAAGCATGGGACATGAACTTTTTTAAACAATGTCTATATATGAAAAAAATTTATTTGAACAATCTGTAACAAACAAATACAACATTATGAACACCTAGCAATATAAATTCAACAGTTTATAACATAGCAAAATCATTTTCAAGATTTAATGAAAAAAAGAATACATGTACAGCTAAAAAAACTTACGAACAAAATGTAAAAATTAAAAAATCTTTGGTATAAACAGACATTAAAAATAAGAGATTAGCAACTTTTGAAACCTCCTCTATAAAAAAAACAACAATTCCCTTGAGAGATTGATAAGCACATGTGTATCAATTGGAAAACATGTAAAGTTCAGGTAGTTGTCTAGATGACATTTAGCGATTGCATGTAAAAACATAGAGTAATCTATGAAGTGTGTTATATTATATTATTAATAATTTATAGATAAATATAGTCATTTAAATCCAAATAATCAAAATTTATAATAAATCAGCAGAATAAATATCTTGTCGAAACTATCTCGTGAATTCTTGCCACATTCAAGATTTTTATAATTTAAAAAATAGCTGTAAGGAGTTGCTAATCCCTTTTTTTTATGTCTCTGGTATAAAATTAAAAAAAAGTAAAAAAAAATGACTAGATATTTTAAATGTATATCAAATGTAAAACAGACTTCATGGACTTAATACATTGTGTAGGTACAAGATACATTTATACTGTTTATGTTCAAAAAAGGATGATTGTCAATATTGTATGCAATTCTGTACTCTTTTCATATAGCAGAGTTGTCTTTCCTGACAGAAAGAAGTTTCTTTTAAACATTTTATCTTTTTCTAATTTTTGAATTTATCCTATGATCTCAACACAACAACAAATCTTATGCAATAATTTTTTTTTATAATTTTAGACCGTGATCATGATGATATGTGTGTGTCATAAATAACTGTTTGCAGAAAAAGAAAAAAATGTTCATAAATTATATGAAAACACACACATACTTTATTTTATGGGAAGACAGAATGGTTAGTACAGAATAATCAGACCCATCAGCCATGCATGACATAGAAAATAAAAATCATACAACCACTTCTAATGCATGTATTTGTAAAATTTACATGTAAATAAAACAGGGGAAATAAAAACAAAAAACTTAACGATCAAAATAATAAAAACAAGATGCTCTTGAGAGCCTGAATTGCTCACCTGGAACCATAATCATGACCACTTTAAGATACTATCCAGATTACATGTAATAGCTACAAAAACAAAAAATAGTAGAAAAAAAGACATTTGATTTCAAGGGCAGTTTCTCCAACATTAGCTATAAATGGATCGTGATAAAAATTATCACATGGGTAGATCTCATCATGCTGAACATTTTGTTAAAGATTGATTATCTATTTCCTTCTGCATGGGTAGATCTAATCAGTAAACTTGCCAAACATTTTAACCTCTGCAATTTTTGGCTAAACCTACCAATTTTGGTTAATTTATTTGCAAATATATACTACAGCTACATGTACATGTATAATCAATACAGTACAATTTTGAAAGTTGACATCCAAAGGATGATTGTGGCCAAGTTGCATCCCAATCTGTTCAGTAGTTTTTAGAGGAGAAGAATTTTGAAGAATTGTTAACGATGACAACGGACGACAAGTGAAGACAAAAGCTCACATGGCCTTTTAGGCCAGGTGAGATACATGTAACAACAAAAAGTTTAACAATCAAAATAATAATACCATAAAGCTTAACTCTCAATAAAAAAATAAGGTAAGGTATTAATATATTTGTAAAGTAGACTTATCATGACTAGATACATTGTACATGAGTAAAGTTCTCATATCAGACTAAACAGTGTCACATCAAAATATTATATTGGAACAAATACTGTTCAATGGTTTCAAGAGCCAACTCTCGAAAACAACCCTCTTTCACCATGTGAGCCAAACAATACCTGTCAAAATCACTAACATTTCTCAAAAAAATGTTTTCAAATGTATTGTTTATTTCAGTTATCTGATAAGCCCCCATTTCAGGAGTGAAACAATCTGACCCCAGTTCTCCACCAAACAGTTCAAAGATCTCTTTGCATCTATCTAACCTTCTTTGTTTTGTTCTAGTTTCAATTTTCCATTTGTTCTCCCTTTTTCTTTGTTTATCAGTTCTTTTCTTCCCTCTTTTGTGCCAACTATTTTCTTTACACTTTTCTTTTAGTTCACCAAGCATTTTACCCAACGGCTTTATCTCGTCTGCAATGAAAATGTTCATCTTATTTAAAATATCTTCATTGAAGTTATGTTGGCTTTCCCTTCCAGTCTTCAGCCTTCCATTTTGACAAAACAGTGAATCATCATCCTTCCTTATTTGTTCTATCTGAGTTGCAACTTTTTGTTCTAGTGTTGAGACATTTTCTATCAATCTTTCTAGATTATCAACATCATGTGGTAATGGGAAATAATCATGTTGTAAATATTTTCCCGCACATGCCTCATTTCCGCTTTTCAGATACACCAATTTTGACTCAAAATTTTCCAAATTTGAACTGTATTTATACTGTCTGTTTCTTTCAGCAATAAATGTCTGGTGAAATATGCTTGTGTTACCACAATATGGCCAGTAACTTTTGTATAATGACTTTAAAACGGTATTGTAAAATTGTCCCGTTTTTCTTTTTGGATTAGGAATATATCCAAACTTTTTGTTCATCCATGGCTCTAAAGTAGTTGATTTCACTCCATCAGACTGTTTAGCTTCTGAAAAATATCAAGAAAAAAAATTTGATAGAAAATGAATCAAATATATTGAGCGATGCACATTTTGACATTCAGGACCTTTATGTGAACCTAATCAGTTTTCATGTTTTGCTTTTACACATGTCTGCTTATGCTTTATTTCATGTGCTTTTGTTACAGCCCTGCTGACACCAAATCAATTGCAATGTATTTTGGATTTTACTTATAAATATGTGTTTTGTTCGAGTCTAGATTTGGCAACTATTGAACTGAACCTGTATTCAGTGTTGTTTTAGGCAGTCATTTAATTGGGGTTTGGATTTACAGGACAAAAATCAAGATTTTCCATATTTCTCTTCAGATTGTATTACAAAATTTAATATAAAATTTACAGGACCAAAAGACATTAATACAGGACATGCATGAGCTGTCAGTCCTGTGCTAATTTCGATGACTGTTTGGGGTTAGATACGATAACATAACATTGTGGCTGTATCCGATACTCTTCAGTCAGGGTTATTCTGATTGTTCTGTCGCATAACTTGAAATTGAGCAAAACATTTTGTGGTTTCTGATGAAATTCTGCCATTTAAATCCTTAAATGGAAGAAAAAGTTAAAATATAATGTCTATTTTTTACCATGTATGCATTCAGTGTGGACTGGTGTTTTAACCAATAATTAGAAATAATAGCTATTTTGCAAGTTGTTATCTTGATCTTTATAAATTTAAAATTGTCGAACTTCCCCTAAATCTGAGAATGTTTCTCCTGTTTGGTTTTATACACGATACTGTTACGATTTTCACGCTTAATTTAATAGAAAGGCCACAAGCATTCCTGATGAAGGTCAATCCAGAAGAACACTTCGGACGCTGTCAAATTGGTATTTGTTTTTAATTACTACCACTGGGTCCATACCACTGTTGGTGGACTGTTTAATAGTCCCAGAGGGTACGTATCATCCGCCCAGTAGTCAATGTTCAGCACCGACACGATTCATTAGATACATGTACTTATTTTTTTTGGGACCAATATTGACCATCTCATTGGTTCATTACATAAAAAATAAAATTTCAACATTATGGCTTTGCACAACATCTTGTTTTGCCCTCTTGGCGTATAATGTTTCTTCACAAAAACCAGTCAACTGGAAGTGAAGCGACTAATTTTTTCCAAGTTGGTAGACTTGGTGGTTCAGTCGTTCTATTTTGCATCCTGAGCTTGCTTTCAGTTAACTGCGAGCACTCTTTTGGATGGTTTTATGTTTTGTTTCTCATTGTTTATATGCCATTCATGTGAGTTGGAAGCATAATAGAATGATTTTTATCATGTGTTTAGATGGTTTTATTTTTCCTATGACCACATTTAGGGGGAGGGTTCGACGTCGGTAATACCAGTATAACCCCGCCACATTTATATGTGCCTGTACCCAAGCCAGGATAATGTTGGTCATAGGCTTGTCTTGTCTAGTTATATTTGTTTTAGTTTTGTCTATGATATTATGACATTCGGCTGCATCTTTAGATGGTATTACAATTGTTATTTCTTGTCGGGGCCGTTCAGAGCTTGCCTTATGGTGTGTATTTACACTTGTTGAAGACCATGAAGTGACATCTGGGTGTTCTTTTTTTGTTCGTTACCTTCTGCGATTTTGACTGTCTTCGTGACGTTGCTCCATATCCGTTTTTTCTCTCATATTATTAAAAATTTGCTCTTTATAAATATTGTAATTTTAGTAAAACTAAAGTTCCAACTGCCTCATGCAAAGTTGACCTTGGCTGATTTTCACTATTCCCTTTTGGCCTTTTTTGGATATTAATTCTCCCTTTGATTTGGCTTTCATAATTTTCGGCCACGAGCATTCCTGATGAAGATAAATCCAGAAAAGAGCTTCAGGAGCAGTCAAATTGGTATCTGTTGTTTTTTTTTTATGATAGTCGACTTTGAAATATAATTGAGCAGTTTGACAGTTATTAAACCGCCTGGAGTAAATCACTTCGGGGCTGTTCCATTGCGAGTAATGGGATGGAACTGTCAGACGAGAGAGTACCAGATGCAGGGAACCTATTCTGGGGCTGGCTCCTCTCTGTTCATTGAAGACCCTTGGATGGCCTTTCATTCTGTCCTGTGGTGTGAGGGTACACTGATCATTTCACCCTGGTTGGGCTGTTGTCTCTTTGACATATTCCCCGTTTCAATATTCTTATCCTCGAATGGAGGATCCCTCCGTTGATGAAACATCAGGATATGTAGTGTGGTATAAAAAGCCACAGGTTGGAATTTGAGATGATACCAGGGCTATTATGGGAAATGTCAGGTAATTATTGTGTATGAATGTAAATATAAACACGTTGATTACCGATATTAATAGCGCTACGAGTGACATTCGAGGTAGAGCAACTGGCAGTACTGCTAGCGTGTTGTTGTATAAAGTTCTGGTGTTTTGCTGGTGGATCACCACAGTACCCACAGCTCATTGCATCTGATGCCACAAATTCTGTGCAGTCGCATTCCTCGACTCGACATTTTCCTCTTTCTATTCCCCGGTCATCCAGTCCCATTGCTTTACAGGAAGTGCCGTGTGGATGACTAAACTAAACAAATCCGGTCAAAATCCGGAATTCATATGATACCGATATATAATAAAATCACATTAAAACTAAAAACTGAACTACAAATCTTTACAAGCTTTTATGTTCAATATGTACCATGTGTACAATATATAACATATATTTTCGTATATGTATTTATACTCGAATAGATGCCTCAATTTTCATTCGGAATTCGGACCGTTTCCGATTTTGCATTTTATAATACTTATGATATTTCCGCAAGGAGAGCAGTGATATTTTGATATGTTTTAATATGCTCTACAAACACGATGAATGGTGCGAATATACGATTTTAGATATGTATTACAATAACTGACGAGTGGGGATAGAGCCCCCCCCCTTGAAAATGGAATCAAACAAACGACTGAAAGAAAGCAAAACACATGAACAGGTTACACCACAATCAATTTCTTTTTCTGAGAAAAGAGCAATTCAAAGGAAGTCAGTACATGTCACTTCACAATCTCCATTTCACACATTTAACAGGTCGTTACAGACTGTACCCGTTCATGATAATTTAGCAAAACTTAGAAGGTTGAGGGATTGCACCAAGTCTGTTGTGCTCCAAAACAAAATTGATGCCTTGTCCTGTATTATGGAGGACCTTTTATGTCAACAGTGTTATTTAGAAAGTATCGAACCAAACATTTTTGAAACACACACCAACAAACGGGCAAATGGTATTATAGATTTTCAAGTTGGTCTTGATATATACGCTGATTTTATAGGAGCTCCATTATATGTTAGGAAGGATGATTTATCTACTAGATTTAAAGAAGATCTTTTGAATCCTGTTCATGGTTTAAGATGTATCGTTTATAATCCACTCAAGTCAGAGAAACGGTATATTATATTGGACAGTGATGAAGTCGATGTTTTGGGTGTATTGCAGAGAATAACTACAGATTTAGAAGATGCAGAAAGTTTCAGGGTACATGCACGTGAAAATATTGACTATGCTTATATAAATACAGCTTTGCAAACATTAGATACTGAACATGATCGAAGTATTGTCAAATGTATTCTTGCGAAATTGATTGGACGAAGTGATATGATTGCTGTAGGAATAAATCCAGATATTGCTGTAAGAAAACTTGAAAAGTCTCGACAAGTTTTTGCAGAAATATCAAATGCAAAAGTTGCAGCTCAAGACATGATTGAATTACGATTGAAAGCAAAAATTGACAAATGCAAAGTAAATCTAAATGAAATTGACAAAAAAATTGAATCAAAATCATTATCACTGATGCGCGAGAAAGATTTCTGTGCCAGAAAAGAAATACTTGAAGAACAGCTGGATGCAAATCAAAAGTTATTAAACAAAGAGACAAGTTATGACCAAAAAAAATATGGCTATTGCGTTAAAAGATTAACTGAGAAGCTAGTAAAAGAAAATAGAATTAATGCAAGGAGACTAGGTGCTGGAGCAAAACCGATGCTTCACTCTGATGACGAAGAATTTATAGCCAATGCCATCGAGAGCAAAAGTTCAGCACATGGACGCAGACACGACACAGTCCTCTATTTAAATCACCGTGTGAAACTTGAAGATTTATTGTCTATTGCCAACTATAATTTAATTAGACGGGGAAAAAAATTGTTGAAGTCGGCCAAAACAGTGCACCTTAGGGCAAGGCCTAGAAAAATCAACACAATTGAAGGCAGAAGACATAAAGGTATTTACTCAGTACACCATTCCCTTTAATAACATTAAATTTCATAAAAAAATAAAGTTCAAAATTGCACAACATTCATGACAAAAAAATCCCAAAATGCACTTGGCTGAGATTCAAGCAAAGGAATAGCTCTTATATTGCTGTTCTTCATCTAAAGTCAACTGCCTCAGTGGTCTCGTGGTAGTGTGCGGGTCGTGGGGTCGATCCCCGGCCGGGTCAAACCAAAGACTTTAAAACTTGTATTTGCTGCTTCTCCGCCAAGCATGCGACATTTAGGAGTAAGAGCAAATACTGGTCGGCTCGGAGTCAGAATAATGTGTCCGGGTACGGTGACATGTCTTCCTGCGGGCTGTTACCTTGTGAGCTAGCACGTTAAAAGTTCAGCTCAGCGTGTCGGCCTAGTACAAAGCAGGGGTCATTTTATCAGTTTCATATCATCCATTTCATATTCATCGCCTGAATACTGCCTACATGTGCAGCTGGGGCGTTAAACACTAACATTCACTCACTCATCTAAAGTCACAGTGAGGCTTTTAACATGGAGTGCAAGCTCACACCTCTGCAAGTTCATTACAGCCCCTAGCACCGGTTTGAGTCGAATTCTTTGCTAGATGTTAACAAAGCCATGTATGTTATATAAATGCTAGATGTTCCCGATTTGAAACAGGCACAGTCAATGAGGCAGAGTTGAAAAAATTGAAGAATCAAAAACCATACATCAAAAGACAGGCAAAATCATGGGCTAAATAAAAAACAACACAAACAATGCAACAAAATCATGATTGCAGGATAAACACAGTATCCATCATACATTTGTAAATTGTCCGTGAATATAAAATTTATTTGTACTTGCTTCGAAACTGGCAAGAAATGTTGACTAAGTCTCACATTTCTACCAGTTTCTAAAGCTCGTACAAATAGATTTTATATTCATGGATAATTTATGGATCATATTGACTTGTATACATGTACTTGTACAATCGTGATTTCATGTAATTAATTAACTCCGGATTTAATCTTTTTATTACAAATTTTTGTAACCTGAATTATTAAAAATATAAATATTGTTACAAATTTCATGAATGTAGCTTTATGGATACACACACACACACATGCCCATAATTATGATGCAGTGTATATTACAGGTAACTGGCTCTTTTGTACTAAAAAGCCACCACAGACCGAGGACCACAGTACTGAGCTCACCCATCATCAAAGGGCACATGTGAAGTTGAATAGAGAAGACATGTTCAGCACCAATAGCTTATTCAGAGATTCAAGTTTGGACATCTCATTTGACGATAAAGCTTATATCAGACCAGGCACAGATGGTAAGTTACTTGTGAGCCAGGGGCGAATTCTGGTGGGAACTTGGCAGACATGCTCCCCCTTTTTTTTGGACACTGAAATTGAAAAAATGTCTTTTCCTCAAAATTGTAATTCTTTTATTTTTTTGAATATCTTCACATCTTTCATTTGACACGGACATGACATATGAGAACTTCTTATTGGTGGGTGTTTCTAGAAAAGCAGAGGATGCTTACCCTACTGATGCACCTGGTTCATACTCCCATTTTATAAATCAGAGTCCAGGTTGCTCATCTAATTTTTTTCAATATGCATATTATTTTAGTTATTTCATGTTATTGCTAGTGTGTGTCTATGTCTAGTCCTTGTCCCTTGATTATCATTTGTCGAAAAACATTTGAATCCTGCAGTGTTATTGAAAAGTGTCAGTCCGAAGGTTTTTACTGACAAAAATCCAGTCGGACTGACAAGATATGCTACCATGCCAGTCCGAAGTCCAAAAGAAATTTTGCGCTTCTGTCATTGAAATGATTAGTGTGGGCTGATAAAAAGGTGGCTTGGACTGATAAACTTTTTGAAGTTGTCAGTCCAAATGACTGACATGAAAATAATCTTTTCAAGAACTCTGATCCTGGTTCCCTAACTATCCTGTTCTAAGCATATTTTCTTGTCATTTTCAGTTGGATTGAGAGAAACAAAGGCAGGTAAAATACTCACATTGACCGATGAGAGCAAACAAAGAAAGCTTCCGCAACACGACTTTGCAACACCAGAAGTGTACCAGACACCAAGCTCGTTCAGATTTATGACGTGGAAAACAGAAACAATACAGGGTAAATTTGATAAATATTAATATCATTTCACATGTTTCAGGGAAAAATAGAGAAACCAATATATTTTTAGAAATACATGTATTGTTGAAATTTTCCAGAAGGGAGAGCTAGGCCATATTGAACCGTTACAAAGTACACGAGAGAGAAACGTTTGTTACCAATTATTTATAAATTATTGTGTACCATTTGCCATATCTGATATCAGACTGAGACTCCCTAGGGCTTGAGCTTGAGGCCTGATACCAGGGATGAAAAATGAAATGTAATTCTCTATTTATCTCATATTTTTATACGGCCATAAATTTTTGCATCTGTATATTGGTATGGGTCTGTCGTCGTCTGTCAACAATTGGTTTCCACAGGTTTTCTCGGGTTTGCCTTGACCGATTCTTTTGATATTTGAACACAGTGTCACTGATGACAAAATACAGCCTAAGTTTGATGATAAGATCTGTTGCTCCACCTGTTTCAGAAATAGGGGCCAAAATTTAAAAATTGGTTTCCGCAGTTTTTTTGGGGGGTTTTCCTTTTTTTTTAATACAAAGTTACTTATGACAAAATGTAGGCTAAACAGTAAAAATTTCAGAAAAATCTGCTCATCCATTACAGAGTGATTCCTCTTGAAATGTCACTTTTTGTTTTGTGGTTGTTATCTCTAAAACTATAAGAGCTAGACATGCTAGATTAAAAATGTAACTTGCAAAATTGATCAGCGGGACAAGATCTATGGTTGATGAAAATTTTAGAAA
>JAOXYJ010161108.1:0-10740 GCA_028566555.1 Lithophaga nigra
ACCTACATTTTATGCTTGAGTTACTGTTGCTTAAGTTTTGTGTTTAGGTCCATTTCTTTGATACTAAATAGAGCAGAGTAGTAAAACATGATCAATGAATAGATTTTGCATAGCACTGAACTATTGGGCTATTTTGGCGGGGCATCCATGTCTTACAGACACATCATCTAGTTCAACCAGATTTGGTTAAAACAAGTGGTATTGATAGAGGGAGTCAGAGTATTCTGGGAAAACTACCTATTAAACAACTCTTGGCAAGTATTTGATAAACAAATAATGCAAGAATCAATCTGTCTACAACCACCTGAAGTCCAGTGTGAGTTTACACTGCAGAGGTTTCTATTGTAAACAAAATAGTGTGTTGTTACACTTCTTACAGTCACAACATATCATATTTTAATGTAGCTAGAATTGCAGTTACTTTTATCAGGATTACAACCACTTATATAATTTGAGATAATTGTCATGTTTACTTGTTAGTATTTATTTTCCAATTGAGGATATGTTGTCATTCCGATTGCTCATGTTATCGAATTTAATTTAATCTGCACTCAGAAAAGCTTTGAAATTACAGGATAAATATGTGTTAAATAATTCCTTATACAGCAACAGACTTCAGTTTCACCATCTTTATTTATTCGAAATAAGTGATGTTTGTAATCTTGGAAGGCTGCACTGCTAAACCAAGTTTAAAATATATAACCATCAAAGCGCCAGTCTGCCTGGATCATTCTGACTTGATAATGATGTGGTTCTTGGGGAAAGCAAAATGAAATTTGAAGGCAGCTGGATAGATGAAAAGAAAATGTATGACAGATAAAAGGAATAGCTATAGCACCCATGCCCTTAGCCAGGTGAGCCAACCTGGGCGTAACAAAAATTGGCTGGTTACTTATTAACATAGAAAATAAATTTCATAACAAGAACTACTTAATAATTACATGTATTAATATTTATAGATTGTACATTAGAACTCCAAACACTGTAAAATTCAAAACATCAGAACAAATCGTTAATCCATTAATTAAAAAAACATATTATGTATTGGTTTTCTCTGAGGCACTATTACTTGATTCATAAGATAATAGAAGAACTTTGTCACTTCTAAATAGTGTATAATGGCACTTTTGGCAGTTTTTCAGATGGTTACCAGTATCATTTTTTGAGAAAAAAAAAAGAAAACATCATGGCTGAAGAAACCATCCACTGAGTGACAGAACATAAAAGAAAAACTCATTTAGTAATTATCAAAATATTTTAATTGTACAGTTAACATCAGATGATCAGAAGGAAAAAATTCTTCATCTAAAATACTGTTGCTCAATTCTAATATATCTGAAAACTTATATTTTGCATAAGTAAAAACAATTATAGCCATAAAGCTGCTAAATGCTAACAAATAACATGGAGGCAATTTGAAAATAGGCCACTTAGAACAAACTTTAATAAATTTAGAACGCCTTGTTAAAGATATAGGCTTTTTATAAAGATCAGGATTACATAAACAGCAGTTAAATCCTAATATTGTATAAATACTCTCTCCTCTAAAGTTAGCACCTGTTATAAGTATACTTAAAACTGCATAGAAAAAATGTATTATTACAACAACAGAAATACATGTTAAAATTAAATAATATCTATATATATCTCCATCACATTCATCACAGTCTGGTAAATCACAATTCATTTGATTCCCTACAGCAACACATACACCACACCTACATGAACCATGTGGACCACAGTCATGAAGACATGAATACCCTGATGCTGAGTAGTAAGATAATTCTGCATGATGGATTACTGTTCTGAAGCGATGAAGTACAATACTGTAACTGTATTTATTTCTATATATTGTTCCTCTTCCAGACAAACTGGCAGCAACAACTTCCATGTCTGAACCGGTAATAACTCTGTCTGGACGACTTTCCATTCCAGGCGTGGGCTACAAGTCAAAACAGGTAATTTATTTTTATCACTGTGGTACAGCTTTATTTTTATCAGGACCACTAGATTATGCTAGTCTATAATGGTCACACATGTTTCTGTAATTTTCTCTTTACAAGAAATGCTCGTCTTATCTAGACTAGACACTGTTTTTCAAAGAAATATTAACTTAAATTACTAACAGTATTCCCTGATTTCAAAGTAGTGGTTGTAGAATTTTTATTTTTTAAGATAAGTGCAATAACTTTATAAAGTTTCTGATTTGAAATAAGGGATATCACAAATGTACACTTAATACATTGGAATAGATGTAGTAGGTAATTTTTCATGCAGATGTTTTAGTAAAATTTAAAACATAAAAATAATATGGTTTCAGAAAACAGTTTTGGGTCCTCGCTGTCCATTTGATTAAAATCATAATCACCCAACTACATGTATTAATGTCTCCAGACACCTACCTAAGGTCAGGGGTTTTGCCATGTCGGATGGATGGCACTCCAGACTTCGCTCCCCAAGTAAGTCTGGTAGTCATGATATAGCTGAAAAATTGCAGAGAGTGACAATATACCCCAACAATGTGAAAAGGACATATACATTAAATAAAAAAGTTAAAAAAAAACAAAAGAAAAACGTCTTATTTGCTGTAAGCTAAGAGCTTGGTCTCAATGGGAAGTCCCTTTCCCGAAATCCCGCCAATTTTTTAGAGCTTTCATGTTTCACTGGCGGGAAAATATTTTACAAACACTCTTAAAGAGGCTACCTTTTTCCCAGTTCACAGGCTAAATTTTCAGCAATTCCCGCGTCATGCCACACCTCACTTCCTGTTTTCACGTGCATTTTTTCTGACGATCCCATATCACACTTACTGAAAAGGCCCGATCCCGTGTCACGCTTAGACCCCATTGAGACCCACTGTGAACAGCATAATACCAGCTTTTGTTTTTAATTCTGAATCACAATAATTATTCTTCGATCAAGTAAAACAAATGGTGATTACTACAATAAAAATTCTGTTTGCTTGGTTTTACTACTTATATGTCTTGAATTCATGGGTTTTATTTGAGAAGATACAAATGTGGAGTAAAAAATTAAACAGAATTAAGATTATGTAACACTATACCATAAAATAAGTGTAATACACAGTTACCATATTACTGAAGGTCAGTCCAGTGTTATCTCTTCCATATAGTTTTTGCCAGGTATCATCAAATGTAATAAATCTATTGCCAGTCTCTCTGTGTTCTTGTTTACATCCCATTATAGTCTGTCCTGGTTTAAGTGTGATCAGATCTATAGGTGACTCAAAATCATTGTAAGTATTAAAGTCACCAAGTAAAACAACATTCTTTAGCTTTTTCCCTGTACACAGAAAAGAAAACAAATTTTAGAATATTTTTTTACTTTTTTTTCACATTGTAATCTATTATTATTCTAATACATGTATATAAGTTGACAATAATTCACTTATTTCAGATGACAGCTTGTCTATTAAGGATGAAAGCTCTGAAACCTAATACTGGTCAATGGTAGTTATGTGACAAATTTATTAAGAAATAAATTTTGTTATTGATTACGTATGAAATTCTGAAGTTGAGTGTGAAATAGAACATTTAGATTTATAGACTTCAAATGTTTACAAGAAGGAATCATTCATATATGATTCTATCATGTTTTCTTTGCTTATACATGTACAGGATAACTTATGTGAATGTGTTAAACAGAAAATCTATGAATTATCTTCCCTTTCTTCCTACTAATAGGTACCTTTTCCTTCTTTTTGAAATTTCAGTGAATGGTCATATTTATCCATTAAATTTTTTTTGAATTGAAGTTAAAACAACTGAGGGTAGTGGTTCATTTTAGAAATTTAACATGGTAAAACTTAAATACCAGTTTTTACATTCCCAGTAAAAGCGGATCCTTTTAAAAGTACTGTTTTGCGACAGTTACCTATATTATGGATGGAAATTAAGATTTACATTTTGACCTTACCTGCAAGTTGATGTTGATATATTTTACTCGAATACTGTTGAACTATACGTTTTTGAAATGGTCGTAGAAAATATGTTCAATCAACATCTTCTGTCATTTCTTCAGTTAAAATAACCGTTTAAAAGGGAGCGAAGGTGAAAAAAATGAGCCGTCAAGCTAAGAGAACTTGAAAGTAGATGGCATTAAATGAAAATATAGGCAGCAGATTCTGAAGTTGCAAAGCAATCAGTACTAACTTATATTTGTGTACAGAACAGATGACGCACAAACGAAGGAGAATGGCTTTATCTTGGTCCCATCAGACAGTCATGATATGGTACCGTGCGTCTTTCATGATAAATAGTGGAAGACGAAACGGAACATGGAGAAAAGGTAAGGTACAGATGAAGGAGAATGATTGTGCCTGGGGACCAATACGCAGTAGTGGAAGACAAAAGGGAACATAGAGAAGAGGTTAGGCACAGATGAAGAAGAAAGGCTATGCTTGTGGACCACCAAGCAGTCGTGTTTAAATAATGGAAGACAAAAAGGAACACGGAGAAGAGGTAAGGAACAGATGAAGGAGCATGGCTATGTCTAACGACACACCAGGTAGTCATGATAAATAGTTGAAGAGAAAAGGGAATGTTGAGAATAGTTGCACAGACGAAGGAGATGTCTATAGTTGAGGAATATGTGGCAATAGTGATAACTAGGGGGAAGACCAAAGGGAATATGGAGAACAGATGAGGCACAGATGAAGTAGTTGGCCATACCCGAGGACCATAAGGCAGTAGTGATAAATAGTGGAAGACAAAAGGATATGGAGTAAGTATGAGGCAAAGATGAAGGAGAAGGTTATACTTGAGGACCATAAGGCCATAGTGATATATATAGTGGAAGACCAAAAGTAATGTGGAGAATCGATGAGGCACAAATGAAAAAGAAGACTATACATGAGGACCATAGGCAAGAGCGATAAATAGTGGAAGACAAAAGGAAATGTGGGGAACAGGTAAGGCGCAGATAGAGGAGAATGTTAATACCTGGAGACCAATAAAGCTTCATATGCGGAGAACAGGTGTGACAGAGATGAGGGAGAATGGCTAGGGTCCATCGTATTAGAGGAAGACCAACGGGAATGTAGAGAACAGTCGAGGCATACATGAAAAACATCATGGAAAGGAAAGGACTCAAGGTCTACAGTGCCTGTTTAAGCCTTATGTGATAGTCGACACATGACGAATTTGTGTTTATTGGTAGGTATAAGATTTAAATTCAGGACATGGAAGAAAAGCTATTCGGACCGGCAAAAGCAACGCTATAGAATGGTATCGTAATGATATCATTGAATTATATATACGTACAATAATAAATTGTCTTTGAACGTTTTGTTTTTTCGATGGGAAAGGAAATGGTTACATGGACCATAACAGCAGACACATTCCGAAAGTAAATGCATACATTTCAAATTATATTCATAATAATTATACTTACCAACTTCAAGTGAATAAAAGGAGCATATAACCACAAAACGGAGACTGGATAACAAGACCATTGTCCGAACCGAGAGGAAAAGATCCACGAATTTTTCAGACCATTTCCTTAACCACATAAAAAATATTTTATATTTCTCCTAAATAAAAGACGCTCATCATATTGCATTAAACCAGTTCCAACATTTATTACACATTAGAGACATTGTTTAATTTTGGCTGTTAAAACAGACCTCCTTTGTGAAATTATATGATTTCATCGTTTTAATTACTGAATTACAAAATGAAATATTACATTGGTAGCATTCTGTTACATTATGAAATCTGATTGAAGATAACTTTGTGTAAGTTATTTGTAACACAGGTCCACCGTATAAATCTAGTTAGCGAGGGAACAGTTAGAAAATGGTGTCTATTCTTAACACTATCTAGGTCAATCCTTTTTTATTTTTAACAAAAATAACATAAGCTGGATTATCGATTTTACTATTGCGAATGCAGAAGATTTAACTTTTTCATCATCGTCTTTTATCTTTCTATCAAACTCCGCGCAATTTCAATACTCCATGTCTGAGTGATATACGTTGTTGGTCAAATATACTGGCACAATTACTCCAGCATAGCACCTCTGAAAAGTGACCAACTTAACTTGTACATTATTTCGATGAAGTTTACTAATTTCCTGACAAATATGTGTGGTTTACTGCAGGTACTTCGGGTTAGTATACCAGTAAAATTGGTTTCCACGATAAAGCTGAATATTTGCTGACAGTTGCCTTAAGCGTCAATAAAACAAACAATGCAATATCAATCAGACGACATTATTTGCATTGTGATGTTCACAATATTTGACACCCATTAAGATTATTTTTCGTTATTCGAAATTATTTATATGCAGTGTTTGAATTGGATTTACGGTGACTTCAATTTTTTTTCCCTCAACAGAACTTCCACATTTGATTGACCCATGGCACCAAATCGCCTGCCCCACACCCAGCGCTCTAGACCCCTCGACAAATTCCGCTACATAAAAATATTGCTTCATCAATCGAAGCGAATGCTGAGAATCTACAGACAGACATGGTACATGGTGTAAATGAGTGTCCGGATAATTTTTTTTTTTTTTCATATTTTTTATTACTTGAACAGCAGCCTAATTCAGCTTATATAATATACTTTACATGATCACAAGTATCTTATCGTACAGCCACGGTAAATAACATATAATAGCATATATTGTACAGGTATCTTATCGTATATAAATAAGAAATTATGGAAAGATATATTGTATGGTTGTATAGTTTAGGAGATTAAAGAAAATAGTTTATTACTGTGGTTGTATTATACGATACCTTGTCATCCTATACAAGATGCTACATTAGATAGCTGTTAATTAAAAAAAAATTAAAAAAACATATATTAAATTTAGTCGAGCATCACTGGACATGCTGCAGGCGAAAGGGGACCATGGGTGATCCAACGGTGTGTGTTTGATTCCCGCAGATTGAACGACAAAAGTTTGTCGGGATAAATCGAACATTATTCATTATTTTTATTAAATTTCAGATGAAATGGTTGGTTCAAAATGTTTATATTCCGTAACAATCCATCAATGCTGATGACAACATATACTGGTTTTTACACTGTAAAGTTTTCTTACATTCACCTTAACCGCCTAAATGTAGCGCACTCGTCTTGTGGCACGTTTTGATTTATCCATATGTTTGTAAAGTTAGTTTTTGTTTTCAAAGAAAACAAATAAACGTTGTACAGAAAAATAATAAAAGTAATCATACATGCGCATTTTATAATATTATAGATTGGTATTTCCACATTATTATGATGAAAACTCTGTTTATTCCGTAATTATCATTTTTTTATACTTCGGAATTGAATGCATTGTTTTTTTAAGTTTCATCGGGGTATAAAAGCGTTGACCGAAGCACATTATACATGTATGACAAACGGAACAGCTTCATTAAAGATATGTGCTCTCAGTCAGCGCTTTTGAGTTTAATTGACTGATGAAGGATCAAATGAACAGTCACATGACGGCTCTTATTCAAATCAATTTGCTGGATCGAATGATATTGTATATTATATAATAATTGTAAATTGTAACATTCTTTATTCATTATCAATATATTTATTCCTTTTTTCCATTTATAGCTTCACGTGTAAAATCTAACTATATGAATCCATGTTACCTACCATATGTGACGTCAAGATCAGCTTAACAGTCAGTACATCACTGGTGAAACATCAATGTTGGGGACAGTAGAGTATGAATATCATAGTTTTTACTGTGACCTCAAGATTTAAAAGAGCAATTAAAGCGCCATTCCAAGTAACGCCTTGTACATTATTTGGGATTTTGTCTCCTTTACATTTACTCCATATCTTTTTTTGTAATATAGGACCAAATATTTCCAGGAGACTTCTTTGTAAAATAAAAATGCAATTTCATATTTTTCGTTAATATTTATCTAAAAGATAGAGTATTTACGACAAGCCGAAAGCAATATTGCATCCTCACAGAACTTTCCGTTTCAACAACGTTGAAATCGGTCGAGCAGTTCCGAATACAGCTATACAGAACTTTTGAAGTGACGACGTCAACCTGGGAGCAACATACCCTTGTTTGAGAAGCTTTTTCGTAAACAGCCCTGTTTAGAAAATCATGGCACTGATTAAAAGCTCTAGAATAACGTATGAGTTGCGAAATGTAAACTCCATACGCCGGTGACACTGGAATATTGCTACAGAGGAATGGGAGGTTGACAATTGGAAAGGTGTAGTCATAACACTTGTCGTACAGTTTAGTTTGTAGTCTTCCTCTACAATCAATTTCGAGGTGAAGATCAAGGTATGAAGCTGATATGGTAGTATCGGTAGTGTCCTTTATCTCGGGCTCATTAGAATAAATTAAATGCAGATAGTCACAGAATCGTGAAATATTCAGTGAAAGGACATCATCTATGTAGCGGAGGCTGAAATTAAAGGCTCGGGCTAATTTCCTTTCTTTTTTTTCTTGAGTAGCCCTTCATACGAGTACAAAAACAGGTCGGCGAGGAAAGGAGCACAATTTGTGCCCATTGGAATGCCGATTGTCTGTTGAAACACTCGTCCACAAAACTAGACAAATATGTTGTCGATTAAAAAATATAGATGATGACATTTCCGTTTTATTTCGTTATTTTATAGTAAAGAAACGGTACATCTTGAATATATTATGCATATCATAAGCAACGCGCGTACTTTTGTCAAGTTGTAGGTCGTATTTATACCGTCTGGTCTAAATCTGGTGATTCCTTGGTGCCATTTTTGTTACCGAAAACACTGGAAATACGTTATATTTGTTTATTTTATGCATGTATTTGAATCTGTTCTAGGCTTTTTTCGGTTACTGACAGAATATTCAGAATTAAAGTGAACCATAATAAAAGAAACTATTGTTATGATGAGCTGTTAATCTTCATCTTTTGTTTTCCTTCATTCTGTAGTATATTGTACCTATTAAACATTAAAACTAGCAGATATTCTCGCTTATTTAATTTTTTCTAATTATTTTGTCTTGTAATTTTTTAAATATATGACTTCTAGACATTTTATGACAGAAATTACATTTCAAGGAGTTTTATATTTTGATGTTTTTAATTACAAAAGACCATGAATAGTGTTTTCATTGCTTAAATATTTTACTTCACTGTTTGTGTTTCCACTCAAACCTTCCTTCATTGCTCTCACGTATAAAACTAATTAAAATTATCGTTCGGTATACTTAAATATGTTTTGTACATTTTAGATAATTTTGAAATATCGAAACTATTTTTACTCCTGATTCAGCATTTTTGTTTATCGTAAGTTTTGCAATTCGGAAACTCTGTGTGCAGGATCGATAGATAGGAAACTTGAGTACCTGGGGAGAAAAACGGAGCTACAACAAATTAGTGGTATCTTTATCGAATAAGGCGGCATTAGTCGACTCCCCCGTCCTTTTCGTATTATCTCAAAGTCTGGCTAGAAACTGGACCTTTAGATTAATAGCTTGTAATCAACTAAGTAGATAAACTGTTCACAAGAAGTTTTTTGGTGTGAAAAAAGCATACAGTATAAAATTTAGATAACATTCTTCACTTTTATAAAACCAATGAGAACCTAAGCGAATATTTATACTCCTTGTGATGATGGGTTCATATATACCACCTGCACAGTGTCAACATCAGATCTGCTTCAACTGACACAGCACAGGTATTTAACTAATCAAGCAAAACAATGATGCATAAACAGTTAGCAAACAGTTGACAGCGATCCAGCTATAAGTATGTTTCCTTTATTTCCATTTTGGATAACGAGGTGCTGTTTCTAGCTAGGATTTTGCGGGTATTTCTTGTTCTGTTATTTCATGTAGGAGATTGTGTTTTTGCGTGTTTCTAAGGTGCTCTTAACCTAGAAAACATCAGACCGTATTTTGAACCAGGTACTTTCGTGTTGTTACATAATACGGATATTTATGAAGTGTACGTGTAATTAAATGTGAACATTGAGCAACTGACAGAATTACGGACAGCGGTAAAAGATCGTAGACACCAAAATTATTTAAGAAATAATTTATGGCTGCCCGTATTTTCTTGGAGATTTTACCAAGGGCAGGACTTATTTTCTGGGTAAAATTTAGAAAATAAGGCCTATCCCGTAGTAAAATCGATCACAAACCACAGACTGACATAAATTATTTCTATTCTAATATGGCAAAAATGTCCAAAAATGGACTTGTTTCACACTGCATCGAACGACGCGTCCATTTCTGATAATATGACGTTTTTGCGCACAAAATACATTGTGACGTCGTTGACTTTCTGGTGGTGGTTTATTGAGTATTTTACCACGGGTTTGTCCATATAACGTTTAGAATTCCCATGTTAGAATTATCATTTAACTAGGTTTGTAATGGGTGAAGTCTACTTCAAGATAGTCTGTGGCAAGAACAAAAAGCTATATGTATCTTGGTTAAAAGGTGTGACGTTTCAATGTTGAAATTATCTAGAAATTTAAAAATTATCTCCTGTATGAGAGGAAAATACACAATCCACATACGAAAACAACCCTGAAGTATGTTGATTACTATAATTTACCCAGACGTTGCAAGCATAATATAATATAATTTCAATTTTTATGTAAGGTTCGGAAGTTGTTTTCTATTTAGAAATGTACGTGCACGATAATTTGAATAAAACCTTCCACCAATCAGTTCATTTTAAATGAGAAAAACGACGGACATTACAGTTTCAAACTGTAGAAAGGTAAAATATCGTTTATTCAAATAAAA
>JAOXYJ010161218.1:0-10739 GCA_028566555.1 Lithophaga nigra
TCTTCTCGGGTACACCATATGCATGAAATAGTTATATTTCTTACATGTTGGGAATATGACAAGCGTTTTTGCAAAAACATATATTGTAATACAAAAACTGGTGCGCTTGAAGATTTATACAGTATGTACTGTATTAACAGTATGTAAAATTTAGGTACGGTATGGTAAAGGTTAAAAAATTCAAAACTGCTAGCTTATGTATTAATAGGAATTATAGTAAAGTTTTTAGTAAAACTAGTAAAACCCACTCTCATAGATAAACAACAAACTTAATACCTACATGTTCTAAGTTATATTTGTATATATATTGTATGGTTACGCTTCACTTGTGTAACTAGAAATAAAAATGAAGAAAAGAAGAAATTTTGTGTATTTCTTGTTAGCTTTTCATGTAGCTGTGTTTACCAAACGAGGCACAAAGGGAAACAGAAAAGTATATTTCTTATATACTTACCAGTACATGAATCGTTAAAACCGCTGCACGAATATACATGTAAATACATAATGTATAGTATTATCTTAAAAGATTCGTCCATTGCTAATGATAAAGAAGGAAAATATAAATTTATATCCCATGAGTGTTGACATTTTTATTGATGTTGTAAAATGCAAAATAAAACCATTAATTTTGAAGTGTTTATCTAAATATTGTCGCAAAACCACTTTGATTTGTACATAAACACGTCAACAGTCTAGTTGTTCTTATTTTTGTTATTTTTGCGCATTTATCCGATATTGTGTTCTAAACCATGCTTTGGTTATTTTGAAATTTCAGATAAATAGGGAAGTATGTACATGTAATTGTCTTTTCCATATTTCAGGTGAACCAGCGAATATTACTATTATCCTTGATGAGAACTGCTCGCTCACTAGGCTTATCTGACCAATATCGTGTACAAACGATTCATTACAAAAAATACTGTATTGGACTTTGAACCCTGTGTATAGCCGCAGGCTCAGTAATTTGTCATACAGTGCGTGTCTGTTTCAATTTTATATTTGGTGACATTTCCTTATTTTGGGCGATATGGAACTTATGGAACTTTCACCAAAGTTAACTATAGCACTCTTAGACTTAGAAGTAACTACGAGAAAAATACACTAGAATAAAAGTAGGCGTAAACAAAAGCGTGGAGGTAGAAATAAAGCCAGAAAAAACATTAGTAGAAATATTTTGATAGATTTTCGGGGTTTGAATTAAACAGACTTCTTAATAGGGATAAAGTCGATATTTTTGAAATAGCTGAATCTTTTCTAAAGTCTAACATAGAACAACGGAAAAACTTGATAATAAATACAGATGGATTGGTAAATGTAGACCCAAGAACCTCAAAAGGGGGATTTGGTTTTGCATGGGACCTACTATTACAGCGCTAGACGACAACCTTCTGGGAAGTAAGAACGATGCCTATGAACGCTTGTGGACACT
Source organism: Lithophaga nigra (assembly GCA_028566555.1). NCBI lineage: Eukaryota > Metazoa > Mollusca > Bivalvia > Mytilida > Mytilidae > Lithophaga > Lithophaga nigra. The sequence continues at coordinate 1,430 of JAOXYJ010161218.1, forward strand.
TGCGAGATTAAGCTGACAGAAATAATAATAAATAATATACATAATAAAGTCTCCTGGTAACCTGATCTTACTTTGCATGTTTTTTAGTATTGCAAACTGATACTAACAAGTTGTACATTTCAGCACAGGTGTTCGCAGCTGTTGTTGACAGAGACTACAAAGGGATAATTTTATTTCTTAATTACTTAAATATATTTAATTAATTTTTAATACATATGTTTTGCTGCAGGATAAACACAATATTAGTTCAGTGTCTTAAAATATAAAAGTTTATGTGTATTCGGCCCGAAACTTGGGAAAAGCTCGGTAAACCTCGCCTTTCCCCAGTTTCTAAGCCTCATACACATAAACTTTATATTTTAAGACACTGCACTAATATTGTATATGTAATGCAACCAGATAAAGAGAGCTTATAGAGATAATCAAAATGGTTTTTAGATTTTAAAAATCGTTCACGGGTTTCAAAAGTGATGAAATTCTGAATGTTGTAATTTCACTGACCATTTCTAACAAATATGGCTACCATGTTTGCGAGTTATTTGAAAAAAATAATGAAATATGACCACATATACTGACAAAAAGTTGCAAAAATTGGTTAAAACTGCACGAAGGTATTGTATTTCAATTATCTGTAAATAAGAATTAGGTGTAATTCATTCAGCAACATTTGTAAATCCAGGATTCAAGACATTTAGTCAATATAATGAATTTCAATGGGAATTGCACAACATGGTACCAGTCTGAGAACCAACTAAATAAATGGCCACCATCAAATTTCTGTTGCGAAATCTTAACAAACTTTAGTACTGAATTTGACTACAACCCCACGTATTTAAATGATATCTTCATTTCTAGCATAGTTGTGCATTAACATTTGTAAATTTGACTTTGATTGCAGAAAAATGGTTGCATTCAGGCAAATTTCCGTAATTATTGGATATGCATCTCCATGCAGCAGATACTTAATCCGATGACGAAATATAAATTTTTTGGAAATTTAATATGTCAGTTACCAAAATATATCAAAATAATATGACCATCAAATATATTTTCTAAAAGTATTAACCTATAAACTTGGGTAAAGTGTTGATTTATGCTCAAAATTAGCAAAACAGCCAACCTCTCTACATTTTGAAATTAACTTTTTATTGAAAAAGTTCATTTTCTGCCTCGAGGAATCATTATTATTAACATATGTTATGCTTTATGTTGTATGTCGACCAAAAATAATAAGATCAACCTATTATTAGGATCTTGTTACTTACCGCCGTCAGTGGAATTTGTAATTTAGATTAGAGGTACTTACTTATGTACTTGTAATATACTTTTCATATTTCAGGTGGATATGATATACCTAAGGGTACTCAGGTAATGATCAATCACTGGGCATTACATCGAGATCCTAGTTACTGGAAAGATGTAGAAAAGTTTGATCCAACAAGGTATTTGGATGATGATGGAAAGCTTGGCATGAAGCCAGAGAGTTGGCTTCCGTTTTCTGCTGGTCGTCGTGTTTGTTTGGGAGAGTCAGTGGCAAAACCTGAACTTCTCTTGATCTTCTCCTCCATATTTCAGCGGTTCAAGGTTACATTGCCAGAAGGAACGAATCCCGAAATGGAATTCGCAGATGGAGGAGGTGGTTTGCTGCAACCTGCAAAGTTCCAGATTATTATCCAGGAAAGAAAATCATAACTGGATTCCGTGCAGAGGAAAACTAGTCACGGAAATCAATAATATCTATGATTGAAGAAAGATTTTCAGACTTTAAATATTTTTACTTCATACATATGTCGATTCTATAGATTTGTACCTCTATATGGTAGAATTTCTTGTTTGAGGTTATCATTTTAAAATCTCTTGAAGGTTATTATGACACGAACTTTTAAAAGTTACTTTTGAGACTTCTATGACCATAAATGATCATAAAGGTAATTTCTACTAAAAGAGTGAAGCTACTTCACTTCATTTTATAATAGGAATAAACTAGGTTATATTAGATAAAAAATTATAATATAAGATTTTTATTCTTTAAAAATAACGTTACATATTTGTCATCCGAGAATTAATTCACATGTATGTATGCTTTTGGTCCTTAAGACAAATGATTAAAATTAATTAATTAATTGCGAAACATTCATGAATATATGGCATGATACTGTAGTTTTAGAGAATTTGAAGAGAAAATTTTTATGGTTAAAAAATAACGTCCGTGCAAATGTTTTCAAAGAGGTATTTTGATTTTTCGCTTTCTGAAATCAGAATATCATAAACTAACATTAAGACAAACATGTTACACATCGGCTACCTTATGACCTTGACCTAAAGGAATTCTAAAATTTATCCAATATAAAGGTAAAAAATTGTTTGAACATTTCCATAAAGTGAACCTAAATGTAGTTTTATAAAGCAGCCTTGTGAGCTAAGTGGGATTTCCATCTGTAGCCTTAACTTAATGGCCTTTCTTTCACCAGGTACCATGAAAAGTCAGTTATCATGATATTTGTAAAAGAAGAACTATAACTTCATTTTGTCTCTCAAAGATTAAAACACATTTTTTAAAAAATTTTCTTTTAATGGTATCATACACCCTGAATGTTTATATATAGATATATAGCCTAGTAAATGGATCCTTGATCTGTGATACCTATATTCTGTTATTTTAATAGTAATACAATAAAATGTATATATGTGTAAGTGTGGTCAGTGTTATACTTTTTAAGAACCAAAGAATATTTGGTGTGAAAATGGAAATGAATGTGAGGTTATCTAACTATATTCCAAAGGTCATGGATCCAGGGGTCGTTGAATAGTCTAGGTTAGCCGCATCTACTAGAACTGACTCGTAAGTCACTTCTGAGGTAAGAGACCTAACTGATTTTGGGCGTTATATTTGATTTGTACTTTATCTGATAAACTATCCGGTAGGCACAGCACGTCGTTTGGATGTCAGTTGTTGGTTGACATTGGTGATCTCGTTTCAAGTTCAATACAATGTCAATTTCCTGACATTGTAGTAACATCATCTGTTTTTACGTTGATTTGATATTTAAATACTGACACCCATTCAACGTTGAAGCGACATTACATATATGATGATGATGATCTCTCAAATCGAATCGCATTATCTTCAATATCGAAGTATTATATCACACGATGTCTGAGGATTTTCGTTTTGACATAAAATATAGCTAAAGAAAATATAAATTTGGAGTTTAACTTGCCTAAATTGCTACAATAATTTTCGAAGCGCATTTAAATGTTTAAGAGGCTGTCCATGTAGAAATCAGGCAGATCCTATGACATAGGCGGCACATGGTAAATTTTATCCCACCATTTTTTTGTTCCAATGTAATGTTGAACTCATATGTACATCAGAAAGAATAGGGATTTTTCTGTATCAAAAGTGCATGACTCAAAATATGATTTCAAAGTTCCCTAACAAAACAACTAAATTATGTACAGATCAAATAGTTATCTCCCTTTATTTCAAAGTTTTTAGTGTTTTCTATGTAATTTTTTACACTCTAACCATTGCAGTAAATTACAAACCAACATTCATTTTTTAGAAAATATGAGTCTGTGATCTAAAATGAATGAAATTTTTTCAAAACAAAATTTGGCATGTGCCATCCACTGCCTAGGTGGACACCCTTCCATGGACATCCTCTTAAATGCAAATCAAAAGATGTAGGACATTATTACAAATAAGAAGTAACTTTAGCAATAAAATTAACATTTAGATTTTTGAATTTTTTAAATGCAAAGTCGCCTCTTAACTTATCACCGACGTCATAATGTTTGACCCGTAGTTGTTAAGCTATACTCGAACGTATCATATATACCGTCGGTTAGCGCGCATAACATAAATACATAAAATGAAATGAACCAAAATCACCAAAAACTTTAGCCAGAAGCAGTTAATATCACTCTTTGCATGTAACAGTAGGGCACGATTTATCTCCGATGAAAAGTCATGTCCCTTTATGGAATTCAATGCTGGGACCTCTTGTACCAAACCCAACGCGCTAATCGACTGAATTTAAAAAAAAATCAATAACGCAACAAAGGGGGGTAAGCATGAGCCTACTATAGTTCTTATAATCCGGGAAGGAGCACTCCCGTTATAGCCCTCACTCTCTACAATCAGCAGACCGTGATTATGATATATAAACTACCAATTTTTAACCCGACTATTTTTCCTGTTCCACCGTGGGTTGTCTAGTAACGCACCATTGTAACAGCAGAGTTAATTTATTTTAGAAATAAGCAGTGTCCCTCTCTTGGATTTGATCACGGTACCTCTTGTACCAGAGTCAACGCTCTGACTGACTGAGCTAAATAATATCTCCACTACCACATTCAGCGGAAGTTGGTTATGTATGTACTACGGTTTCTGTAACCTGGTGAAGGAGCACTCCCGTTACAATTCTAATATAATTTAGACAGTTTCTCCTTAGCACCAAAAGAGGTATAGCGTATAAACGTAGTAACGTCTATTTCATTTTGAAAATAAGTTAACGTCTATTTCATTTTGAAAATAAGTTAACTATAGGCGTAAGACAACATCGTACTGATGTTACATCACCCCTTTAAACTGTGCTCCTTGATGGCAACCATTTTTGATATCAGGTCTGCAAAAACATCAACTTTGCAGAGGATCATCCAATGAACATTTTGAGAAAGTTCTAGTTCAATTGGTCGGATGATTCTGACAAGATGAAATTTCAGCCAGTCATAACATTATTGGCCCTGGCAGCTATCTTGAATTTTCGATAGGAACAAAAAACCTGAACATTTTAGATGTCCTACCAGGGAACGTTCGTGCCAAATTTACTTCCAATCTGTCAAGTGGTTTCAGAGAAGACTGAAATGTGAAAAAAGCTAATGACGACACAACGGACGACGGACGCCAATTGACGACAATCGCTCAAATGGTCCTTCGAACCAGGTGAGCATAAAAGGGAACACTGGTTCAGAATTAGACCAGAAAGGACGAGTGTCCAAGCGCAAATCTTGCAAATTATATATATTTTATATATAATTTTTTTTGCAATTCACTGAACAGGGTCCGAATCCCTACCCCGTTCCGCTATTGATTTTTAAGGCATACCATCATTATTATTACCGCTTCCTTGGAGATGCTTTCTTACAAGATTCTCACCTTGTTTAGCCAATTTCAGACAGCATTCCAGTCAGAGCTTCCGGTGTTTCTTCTGTATATCGATCGGATTTACATCTGTGGGCCGAAGATAAAAAGTATTTTGTGGGTTAAGATGTCCTATTCCGTACAAAAACATTTGGAAGGAAGACTATAATTACTAAACTACGTACTAGGCAGTTGAAAAGGCTACTGAATTAAACAGTTGAAAGGGTATATGACTATTATAGCAATGCGGTTAATCATGTTTTTAACTCACACGACCCAAAGGGTTGTGTAATATATTGCTATAACTTCTCATCTATGACATTTGTCTTTCGTAAGTTATTTTTTAGATTTCAGGGGTGGACCGTGGGAGATTCCCTTTTAAAATTATATCCGACGTTCTCTCCCTTGGAAGATGGACACCACATCCTCTGATGGGTCGATCGTTGAAAAATCTTCTTTTTTTAGAACGATTTAGAAAAGTGAAACCAAAATTGATGGATAGAACCAAACTAGTCCGTAATACAAGATGACCGCTTTAGTGTGTATGCGTATTACACGTAAAGGAGTAGGTACGATAAGGGCTGTTTTTGGCCCCAAATTTCATGAAATTTTTTAAATGGATATAAGTATAATATTTACTATAAACATAAAAGCGAAGTGATTGCATTTAATAAATCCAAACGTTTTGGAGGGATTATACTGCTTGTGCGGGAGTCTGTGACGCCATGAACCTCTGAAAATACTCAAATATTCTCAATTACATAGCATTTTGGAAGGTTTTTGCCTTCAACAGTATTGAGCGAACTTGTGTCCAACCAAAATATCTTAATATATGATGTGACTAATACAAATACACAACATAGACAAAAATTAAGGTTGAACACATCTGCGCTCGTAATTAACATAGTAATACACTACATCAGATTTAGTGTTTTCAGCGTATTTTTTGTGATTAGAAGGGATGAAGTCATTTTTATGATCAGAGTGACCTTTATTAGAACTTTTTCTTCAAAAAACCAATTTGATTCAAATAGTTTGGGGAAAAAAATGGAACTTGATGTGTAGTTCATATTTTGGGGCCAAAATGTGACCTTATCAGACCTCTTTTAAAACAAATCCATTCAATTGTTTTGAACGGTACAGCCAAATGGATTCAAACTTCGTATAGGCCCTTGTCTGTTCTTTTCCAAAATTATATCCAATATCTCTGCCCAGTAACTGAAACTGCTGGGTCAATTTGAACGAGAATGAAAGGGATTATTCTTCAATGATTTTCTATCAAAGCTGTATCTGGTTACCTTGTCTGGTATCTATGCAATATTGCCAGCATTGCTAAAATAGAGATCACTTGAAAATCTTCTGAAAAACTATAGGGACAATTCGAGTGACGGGGATGATCCCTCGATTGTCCTCTTTGAGAACTTATTTTGATGACTCCAAAGGCTAACCAAGACGTCCACCATTACTAAAAAAGAAATTTCTTCTATAATGGCAAAACAGTTTTATATTAGGTTAAAATGGGCCAAGCTTTAAACATCGAACTTGCTTGATATACATTCTAGTTTTTCTTCTCGGTGAAATACGATTGTGTATTTATTTTGGTTGACTAAACAGATAAGGCATAAACACGCACAAAATCATTTCAAAATATCCTCGGTAATCACTTTTCCAGTTTGAACTACAAGTATTCATGCCAGCATAGGTACTTGGGTGGTTCTCTTTCAGAATGATAGTCAACTGCTTTACAGGCCTCTTGATGGCTGCCGTTACAGAAAATTTTATTTTCTTCAAATCGCTATCTGCTTTATTCCAAGTCAGACATATAGATGCATGTTATGGTGTTGAACATGTATTGTATATTTTTCTGTGATTTTGTTTGGTTTTTGGCTAATTATGACAATAAGGCATGAATAAGCGAAATATCATTTAAAATCTTCTCATTGTAAAACATTTGGATCAAACTGGACCAAAATTCGGAGGGACCATCCTTCAAAGTTACATTGTATGGTAGCTCCTTTGTTGACGCCACTAAAAGTAGAATTTTACTAAAATTTCACGAAACGGTTTATTTTAAACCATAATTGGCTAAAAAATGCGCGATTATAACACATGGTAAACATATGTTTTTTCTGCAAATTAAAACTTTTGCTAAATATTGACCAGTTGTGCAAATTACGCATAAAGCCAAAAAGATCATTTAAAATATCATTGTCTGCAGCCAGCTTGAAACAAGCTAGGAAAGGATTGTCTATTAAAATTATGCTCCACCGGTCCAATTGCCATCCAGGATGGCCACTGTTGCTGAAAATAGAAGTAAGACTTGTTTAACGTTAAGCGAAAGATGGCCTCCATTTGAACTGTAGATGCATGATAGTAAGTTTGTGAACATTCCTTTAATGGCTTAATTGTTTTTTTAAAACTATTTAACATGTAGACCTGGCGTTTCTTTAAACGCTGAAGTCAGAATTAGATCGAGTATCTGCTGTAGATACATGAAAATGGGTTCATGGCTCAACTTTATTTTTGAGGATATTGTGAAATTGGTGAAGTCAACTTGAAAATAAATAGCCAAAAAGTCTTTTGACACCAAAGGGCCAATTTCTCTTTCAAAAAGGGCAGAAAGCACAATAAACAAAAGATTTGTTGATTATAGTCAGGTGAGCGATATAAGCTAAGATATATAAAATTTAGGGGTCCTAGTATTAAAATCCATTTGGAAACAAAATATGGAAGTCACTATTCCAAATTATTTAAGAAGATTCTTTGTTTATAAAGTTTTAATACTCTTAAAATCCAAATGGTTGGAATCTTCCACTTTCTCCTCATGCATGTCAAGTACACCTATAAAGGACGGATTACAATAAGATCAAATTTTGGACATGAAATTCCGAAAAAATGAAACCACCGATACGAATATGGTATTTGTATTTTATAAATCTTATTAGATGAAGTATCTAAAATGCTAAAACATCTGCACAATTAGCAGCTTTATGTGCTGCAGATGCGGAAGATGCAACCTACCCCATCACTCATTTGACATTATGCTCACGGGAAAATTAACATATATACCACTAAACTTTTTAAATTATAGTGAATAGTACCCTCTAGTATTTTTTCACTGTTGAAAGTACTGATATTCAGCAATATTTTTAACACAAAATGATTTTAGTACTGGTTAAAGATAGATAAAAATCACAAAATATTCCTGTAAAGGGAAGTAATGCATCACATCAAATAGGTTAAAAATTTGGGAACAACTCGTCACAGTATTTTGCAGTCTACAAAAATGCTAAAAAGCATAAAATGAATGTTTTGTACTTACGATTATAATCGAGAAATCATTCTTAGACAATTTTCTCTAAACGTTCTGTTTAAAAAAAAAATACTCCTATAAGATAAATCCATTCTTTGCAAACCAGCACAAATACAATTTGCACTTCATCGGTTAATCGTTTTGTGTATTTTACTTTTATCCTTCTGTGTTTTTTATTTGTTTCTGTATTTTTTCACTTTATACCTATACTCTATGTTTTTATTCTATAAATATAAGATGTCTTTAATCCTGCATATTTTGTCGATAATTTATTACACTTACGTAGTGAATTTCTCTTTGGACTCATTCCTGAAGAGTATGAGTAAAATAGCAAGATAATGATAATCTTTAATATCTTAGCATGTATTTTTGATGACATTGATAGGGATTCTCATCCAATAATTAAATATTCTGTCTGTTGGAAACAGAATTCTAAGCCTTAAAAATAGATGATTAGTGAAAGTTTCTCTTTCCAATATTCGCCTAATCTTTGCATCATTCAATCTAAATGTAGGCAAAAATAATCAGAATGAATAAGAAAAATATCATTTTTCTTGTGTTTTACTGAAAAAAGGCAGAGTTCAGGCTGCAATCTTGATCTTTATACATAATTTTAGTGGTTATAATTCAAGTAAAAGTATAATTATTCGTAATAAACAGCTGCGCCAAGAGTGCATGATACGCCCGTCGTCTGCTTTAATTTTGTGAACATCCATCAAAGCTTATTGGAGTTATCATGAGACCTATGACAAATCGCCACTTTTTTTATGATCGAACAATGTGGAAAATTGTCAAAATTGAAAGGTGCCAAGTCTTCATGGAACTAAACATTGCATTAAAATTTTGTGAAG
>JAOXYJ010161432.1:0-10737 GCA_028566555.1 Lithophaga nigra
AAAGTTTATCGGAACCACTAAAGCAGTAAAACTCCAAAGCCGAAAGACGTAAAGACTTGGGGTCTTCACCATTGACCATCATGGCCTCTGACCTTGATCAAGGTTACAAGGCTATATGGCCAAGGTCGCGTTCTATATTTTGAACTTTGTTATTTTTTAGATACCGGCGCCGGCATGATGTTGCTGACATTGTGTTGCAAGATTGTAATAGTGGTTTGAAAGGTTTCAATAACTATTTATAGGAGTTATTTCCCTTTTGATCTTTAACGGAACATTTAAACCCTTGAAACTAAAGAACGGTAAGCTGCAAACACTTGGCACCTTCAATATTGACATCGCTGATATGTGTCCTTTATGAAGGTTACAATGTTAAGGTCGCGACCTAGATTTTGACCTTACTGAATTTTGAAGATACAAATATAATTTTTTTACTGAAATGTTCCTTACATTGAGTTGTAGTATTATGATGATGTTTCGAATGTTTTGGTACCATTTTGTGGGAGTTATTTCCCTTTTGATGTTCAATGGAACATTAAAACCTTTAAAACTAAAGAACGGGAAGTCGCAAACACCTGGGGTTTTCAATATTGACATCGCTGACATTTGTCCTTTATTAAGGTCACAAGGTCAAAGTTACGTCCTATATTTTGACCTTTTCTTATTTTTGAAGATACAGGAATGATTTTTTGGTGTAATGTTCCTCACATTGAGTCGCAGTATTATGATATTGTTATGAATGTTTCGATAGCTTTTTATTGGAGTTATTTCCCTTTTGATCTTCAACGGAACTTTTAAACCTTCAAAACTAAAGAACGGGTAATTCGCAAACACGTGGGGTCTTCAATATTGTTATCCATGCAATTTCTCCTTTATCGAGATCACAAGGTCAAGACCATGTCCTGGATTTTGACCTTTCTTATGTTTGAAGATATCCGAATATTTTTTTGATGAAATGTATCTGCCATTTAGCTGCAGCATTATGACATTGTTTCACACGGTTACGATATCGTTTTGTAGCAGTTATGTCCTTTTGAACTTTGACGCAACATTTAAACCTTCGAAACTTAAGAACGATAAGTTGCAAACTTCTAGGGTCTTCAATATTGATATCCCTGGGACATGTCCTTAACCAAGATCACAGGTTAAGGTCATGTCGTAGAATTGATCTATTCTTATTCTTAAAGATATAGGAGTAATTTTTTTTAAAACGTTACTGACGAACAGACGTTACAATGTAAAATTTTATTGAAAGTGATTTTTGTCCCATTTAAGTTTTCTAGATTGGAAGACCTTTCAATTGTCAGTAGGTCAATTGGAGTTCTAGTTTGCTTTGGTCTTTCCTAATGAAACATATTGGTAATTGCAGAATTAACAATTTTCACGACAAACTGACCACCATGATTATTATAGAAGTATATTATATTTTTGTATAAACAATGAAGGGGATTAACCTTATAATGTCCGGATGTCCAGGTTAGTTTTCCTTGTTGATCATTTTTACCTAATTGCTCCAATATTAAGTTTTATACTCAAACTCGAACTATAACTAAACTTCTTACTTGAATTCTAACAAAATGTAATTCGAACCCTAACTAGAACTTTGATGAGAACTTGAATTCGAATTTCAGCTCGAACTCAAACCTCAACTTGAGCTTTAAGTCGAAATCGAAAATTAACACGGATTTTAACACGAACTTTCTATGCTCTCCGAAGATAAAAATTATAAATACGGTAGATCATACAGAATTAAGTACAATTAAAAAAATATTAATGAAGAGTAACGGGGGAATCTGTTACATTGTAAGTAACTTCCGATAATTTAATTTACAATGCTTGAAATATTGAATTATAGTCCGCTAGTGGTTTAATTGCCTATAGAATGTAGTGCCAGCATATTGCTTATTAATTTTCACTGCTAAAATATGTAAAATGCTGCAAAATAATAATCACAGCTAAAATACAATATGCAGTTAGACAGAAAGCTCCAATTTTCGTATTTTGCTTCTTGTTTTAAGAATGCATTATGCTTCTTCGTGTATATTTCACTGTCCCCTTGCACTCTATTTTATATATTTTATATACTCAACAGTCTATCTGTAGGTTAGATTTTGATCATCTTAATGTCTTATGTAATAAAATAAGTTAACATGTACGTATCATCGAATCGAATCTAATTTGATTTAAAAAGTTATTAAGGTCAAGGTACAGTAAATAAACATACTTAGAATTTTTTTTAAAAATTTGTACAGAATTACCTGTCTATGAGATACACAGGAAAGCTGAAAAAAATTATGGGTAACCAAATTCGTTTTCGAGATATGTACTTTCATAAATTGATGCTGAAACCACCAAAAATACATAGAATATACAGGAAAAATCGCAAGAAAATCGTGAAAATTATACTCAACTCCTATTAATTTTTAAGCCGATAGTCATACATAGAATTTTTTTTTAAAATTGATATTGTATTCCTACTGAAATAACGAATCAATTGATATAAAATAAACATGAGGTCACCGACTTTGGTTTAGCCATAGAAATGGCCAAACTTTTACTGGAGACAGAAAAAAGGGTAAAATACATGAAATAGCGACGTCGCTATATTGCGACATTCATTACGTTGCGGTCAGACAAAGCGTTGGTACAAAAATGTATATAGATTATTTACTAAATTTAACGACAAAATGTTACTTGTACTTTGAAATAATTTTTTATTAAATTATAAAGGTTTACTCTTTAGCACGCATGTTAGATCATAATTATTTATGAAAAAAACCACTGTAGCCCGACTTTGGGAAAGAAGTCTCAAACAAGTTTGTCTATGTATAAGATGACGCCGGGTAGATGATGTGCCATCCAATTAAAATACATGTTTTTCAGCTTATAACAATCATTCTGGAGTATGTTGTCTGTAGCTTTTCGATCAAAATTAAAATTGTGACTTCTGTCCTAGGAAACGTCACGTAGGAAAGGAGGCATAAACCCCAACTATTGATGATCTTTGATATCCTGCTTTCAAGGTCATTTATAACGCCTGCCCAAAATTTCCGTCCGCTTCGAACTTTTTTATGTCTAAAATTCCACAGAGTGACTATGCATCGATTTAGTTATCTGCATATTTTATGTTAGTCGAGCTGACCGACTGTTATTCTAAAAAAGATCAAGCAAACAAACCAAAAAAAAAACCCTTAGAACTACTGACAACATGCCATTTTGTATTTTCAGAATGGGTACAGTAGATTCAAGTCATACCGGATTAGGGCTCAATGTTGACGCTTCATGCTTCAATAAGAAAATCGGGTTGGGGCCTGGTGTCGAGTAGTTATGGTCGCTTACACAACACTGCTGTCGAGTTCTGCTCCCTACTTCAAGTGTTTAGATCTCAAGACATCCATCCATGACCAAGGTCGGGAGTTTCATCGGGTCAGATGGATAGCTGTCCGGGCTTTCCTGCCTACTGAGTCTAGTAGTCACGATATCGGTGAAAAAGTGATGGAAGTGACGATAAACCCTAACAACTCAACCCAGAAAGAAAAAAAAACAAAACTCGAGATAACGTTCTAAAGATAGACAAAAACTTCAAATTGAAATTTTCTCAAGTATAATAGACCATAAATATGTTGTATACTTTTTAAAATCAATATGCATTTAAGCCAGACATGGTGAAAAAAACGTGATTTTCTACAAATAAAGTGCATCAAACATTATGAATTCGAATATTTACATATGATCTCACAGTTGCTAATTGACCTCGCTGCCCGAGTAGTCTGGTTAGTTGATGACATTTTCATTTAATCACCGTCTTGCCAACAGCAGAGTTGCGATTTTGAGCCTCGCTCATGGCGAGGTGTGCTCGAATCCCAACTTTAATTGACGAGGAAGCCCTTACCAAATTCTGCTCACCTGAGTGCACATGAGGCTTTTAACATGCAAATTAGGTGAGCAGCCAGGTTAGCTGCCGTACTGCTCACCTGATTTGCATATGATGCTCACCTATGAGCTTTCAGGTTAGTCTGTTGTGTAAATGCCCACCTGAGGCTCACCTGAGCACTCAGGTTATGAACTATTAACCTTTAGGAGTGGAAAATTTTCAAAAATATTCATAAAAATAGAATGCATGTAATTACAAAAATTAGTATCCAGAGTATATTTTCTGTCACAGATTTCAGTCATCATTTGTATGTTTTTGTTACTTAATAAAATATATTATATCTTGCCAGAACTAAAAAATATTGACCATTTGATAGATTTCATTTATGAATTTTAGCAGAATAACCCCATCACGGGAAAGATACAATAATCATATTGCAAGCATTTTCTAACTCTAAGCCTAATGTTGGAACAATTCCCATTACACCATATTTTAAATGTTATGCTTTCAGTCATTGTGACTGATTTATATTAAAATTAAGAATAATAGTTAAATTCTATTGGTGTTTGTACAATAATTTCTCAAATTTTACAATAAATATTAACTGTATTTGAAAATAAATATAACTTAACTGTTTAACACAGAATCATCCATGACTACACAAGCTCCCAAAATCATGGCTTCTCTGCTTTCCCTCCAAAATGTGTACTTCAGTATCAATGAGAAGCAAGTTAAAGTCTAGTTTCCCCCATATAAATAAGCATTTGAATGATATTGATATTTTTTCTCACCAAATGCTCAGGTGAGCTTTTGGATTCTGTCTTTTTTTCTGCACTGTATATTTCACAATAGTCTTGATTAATTCTATCTTCCAATTTCTAAACAAATGCTCAGGTGAGCCACTTCATCTCTCACCTGAGCATTTGAGGTGAGAAAATAACTTCACATGTGAACTACCCAAGTGCACACCTTCAGTGCCTAATTTGCATACACTTCTACTGTGCAGCTCATTATATTCACATGTGAAGCACATGAGGTTTGGTGAGCATATTCTGTACGGAAGGATTGCCAGTTTTTCTGCCGAAGCTGCATCAGATATCATAATCTTGATTTTGAAAGAAATTTATGATTGATCGAATACAATTCAGTGCAAGGGAAAGAAATTTATTGCAAATAAGAGGGGTGGAGACTTTTTCATTCAACATATCTGCTTTACATTTTATTGTTCAACGTATCTTATGCTTAAGCCTGAAATTGTCCGCTCAGTTTATTGTTCTTATTGTGTTCAAATCTTTTCATGAATCAGATTAACATTTTTCTCCTTCTTTTTGTCTCAGTACTTTTTGAACTAACAAATGTGTCTGAAGATCAGTCGGATAAAAAGAGGAAAATACTTGCAACATTCTACATCTGAGTCGTAAATTTGTAAGCAAAATCCTTTTGTTCTTGAAAATATTTCCGCAGACGGTGATTTTTTATGATTTCCCGCCGTTATTACCGTCCGTTCCATTGTTGACGTCACAAATAACAACGTCGCCGCTATGCGGCGTTGATTTACTGTAACTTAACCTTAACAGATATTGAAGCTCACTCAGTTGTCCAAAAAAATGGCCATTATGAACACTCAAGGGGAATTCTTACATTGTAGATCCTGATTAGTCAATTTTCAAAAATTTTCTCCTCTTGAAATGTTGTATGGGAGGTCTTTACAAATTATCCACCTTTGGTTCCAGTTGGACAAAAACATGGCTGTCAGCTATATCAAAGTTTATATATAGGTAGAAACCTTGTGAACCTTATGGGAGATTACAATTCTCAGTTTTATTTAAAGTATAAATGAACTGAAAAATGGAAACAAATCATACAAGTATGTTCCTACGAGGTATTTTACAGAAATTGAAGCTTTTGTCAGAAAAAATTGGCAATCATGTGACCTTATTATAGCTAAAGATATACTGTAAATTGAAAACAATTTCATTCTTCAAGGCCTGTAATTCATTCTATTTGATTAAAACTATGTGATGACTCTTTTTAGGAGTTACTGCCCTTTTTGCTGATTTTGACCCAGGTCCTTGGAGCCTCTGTTTCAAATAAATAAGGGGCCTGTGTGGCTGAGTGGTTAAGGTCGCTGACTCATAACCACAAGCCTGACACCGCTGTCGCAGGTTCGAGCCCCGCTCGTACCGCCTCATGTGTTAAGGTCACCAGACACCTGCCCAAGGTCGGGGGTTTCACCGAGTCAGCTGGTTAGCTGTTCGGGCTTTCCTCCCCCATTAAGTCTGGTAGTCACGAGATAGCTAAAAAATTGCTGAAAGTGACGATAAACCCCCAACAACCAACCAACCAACAAGTAACAATTCGCTAATGAGGAAGTTATTTACACGTGTACTGATACAGAAATCAAACAGACCTAACATTGTTGCGATTGCTTCCATTGGTGGTAAAAAAATCAAAGAAAATGACAAAGAATATAATTTAATTATGTTACTTCTAGGAGCGCCATTTTAGATTTAAGATTTATATGCAAATTCGCCGGTCAGAAGGGGGACTGTGAAGTGACGAACTGTAAATAGTCAATTTTAGATTTTAAAGAGACTTTTACCTTTTAATGCAGAGACATATATTATATGTTTCTGTTTAAAATAACTATAAACCGAAGTTGTGATTACTGAGGTGTTCTCCTGAATATAAAGGAGGAATTAATAGAAGGAGAAGAATGGCGGAAAAGGTGACAAACTTACTGGCAGCAGTAGAACATTATAATGCAATGTTGGATTTTTGGAGCATCCCTTTTGACTTTTTAGGTGTAGACAGTTGTAATGCGGATGAATGTCAAACTTTTTCCAAAGATATATCTATGAAACTACAAATCCTAACAGAATTTGAACCGATTGTGCGTTCCTATATGGGAACACCTTTGTGCGAGATCTACATGGAATCAATTTTTACGGTCCTACTGGCAGCTGAAGGAAAATATTCAGAGATTGCGGATATAAGACAAAGAAAGGCCGTTGAAACTCTAATAAAGTTCATGAAAAATATGGAAGAAGGTATGTAATCTTGCTATTTGTGAGACAGTGGCATCTTGTCCGATTTTAACGAAATTTTCGGCGCTAAACAAAGAATTTATAACAGTTTCTTCTAATAAATTTCACATAATTTTATTACTTTTGATTTTCAGGTATCTACAGGTTGAACACAAATATTAATTTTTGATGTCACAGTCACTATATAATACTACTACATTTAGACCCAAATAATTCAAGGCTGTGTTTATCTCATCACCATTTGAAAAATATTATTCTTAAAATTATTTGAAAATTATCTGAAGAAAGTATATAGAATTCGTTGTTTACTGATGAAAATTTCACCAAAATTGGTTGAGAAATGGGGTCAGAAGAATTTTTTGAAAATGTATGGTTTTATATGAAATATATTGGGAATAAACACAAGTGACGAATACTTCTGACCACATACTGTATGTCACTGTATACATATTTTATGTAACTATGTAATATTACAGTTTATGCGACTAAAATTTACTTATTTTTCTTTTTATGAATTTCTTGTGTTTTTCTATAAATTCACTAAACGAACAAGTTACATGAAAAAAAAAGAAAAAAAAAAAGAAAGAAAAGAAAGAAAAACATAAGGACAAAGACTTAATTTACTTCCATCCTTAATACTATCAAGGCTTTCATATATTTATTGACTAATTAGTGTCATGACTTTAATCACTATGTCAATAATTAAGGTATTAACTAAAGTCATAAAATTTAATTACTGTTCTTAACTTTATGGTTTCTAGTGTAGCAATCCAACGGAAAAGAAAAGAAACTTTAGTCATCAGTGCCGGGGATACGTTCTCTCTTACCGCCATCCTCCGGCTGGATCGGCCGCTGTTAATTGATATCGCGAAATACATTGTGGACCATAATTCTGCACTAGGAAAACATCAAACGTTGGAAACTTTTGGCACAGACAATTTATAGTGTCACTAATGTAACTTTCAAGTTCTAACGTAAATATTCACGCCACCTTAAGGAATTTTTCAGCTTTCTCGTGGCGTGCTGTTTTTACTGGGGGAAGAAGCCGGGGTGCCCGATGAAAACTCTCAACCTTCGAGAGGAAAACTGACAATCCTTGTCAATTAAGATTGGAGTCGCCACGAGCAAGCACGAACTCACAACCCCAGTGTTGACACGCCGGTGATCAACAATAGATGTGACCAACTACCTAGACCACTCGGCCACCAAGGCTCTCCCTATCGTAAATAGTGTAAGTGCAAAAGGAGCTTATGTACGATCGATTTTGTTGTTTTTACTCCCCTCTCCCCCGAAGACCACTCCCCTGGAAAGGAAGAAACACTAAAACCGTGTCCGTGTAATGTGTACCTTGCCTTGATTCAGATACCAGCTTTCTATGATCAACAGTTGAGAAAGGGAGTAGGTACGATGAGACTGTTTTGGTTCCCAAAGGACGAGGTACGATAATGTCACATTTTGGCTCCAAAATATGAACTACACATCGGGTTCCACTTTTTCACGCTTTTTGTAAATTTTAATCGTCAAACTATTTGAATCGAATTGATGTTTTTAAGTAAAAGATCTGACAATAGTCATTATGACGTCATAAAAATTACTTCATCACGTGAAATCGCAAGGTTCATAAACTCCAGCATGTGCAGTATAATGTCAAAAAACTTCTGGAGTTATTAAAGGCGATAATTTGACTTTTATGTTTATAGTGTTATTACACTTGTATCCATTTTGAAAATTTCATAAAATTTGGGACCAAAAACAGCCCTTGTCGTACTCACTCATTTATGAAAGTTTTAGAACGGAGATAAGTAAAATATCTACTATAAACATGAGCATGACGATCGCATTTAATAAATTCTGAATTGTTGTAACTATAATACTGCACGTACGGGAGTTTGTGACGGCTTGAACGTCTGAAAATACTCAAATATGTTCAATATCATAACATTTTGGTAGATTTTTTAGAATTTTTTTGCCTTCAAAAATATTGAGCGCACCTGTATTCAATCAAAATACAATTTATTTCAATATATGATATGACAAACGAAGAAGACACAACATATATGAAAATTAAGACTGAACACGGCTGTGCTAGTAATTAACATGGTAAAAAAACACATCAAATTTAGTGTTTACGACGCTTTTTTGTTTTTTTTTTCTGTAGGGATGTGAGTACACGTGATGAAGTCATTTTTATGACGTCATATAACCTTTTTAGAACTTTATAAATCAACTTGATTCAAATAGTTCGACAATTAGAATAAAATAAAGTGGAAAGTGGATCATAATATGAAGTTCATATTTTGGGGCTAAAATGTGGCATTACCGTACCTCTTCCTTTTACGTTAAATTTTCTTTTATCTATATAATTTGTGAAATTTGTTTTTGGGTATGATTTTCCTCAAAGGGGTGATATTGAAATTTTAATGCAAAATGACACTAAGAATGCAGCATTGTCGTTAATGTCCCGAAGGTTTAAGTTAATATCTTTTATACTGTCTCTGCGATTTTGTGCACATGGACGAAATGCATTACAGTCCAAGCTTTTTCTAAGCGATAGGAAGCGGTATTAAATTGCCAGAAAATGCTAATAAAACTATAAAAATGAAATATATTCCACACGTAAAACATCAAAGGATGCAAATCAAAAAGTCACTTAGAATGGTCATTGATTTCTAACATACTGTGCTTGTATTTTGCTTGCATTTAACTGTAGTAAGTGGTTCAATTATGAGTGTAAAGTAGTATCTCTAATTTTCGCGATGTAATACAAAGCAGGCAATGGGTCTAAATTTTCAAATAAAATGCATCACAAACAGTAGCGATGACAGATATGCAGAAATTAAAACAGCTGTGTTAAAAATTTGTTCTGTTTTATAGCCGTTTACACTTCTTCATACACGTAAAAGTTACACTACATTTTTGAAGAATTGGTGACTAGTCAAGCAAAACAAAAAATGAATAAAAACAGGAGCACTGAACAGAGAATTTATCCAATTTTTACGACCGAGAGCATTTTAAGCAATTCGTATATCATTTACATTAACTGACAATCGGAACAATTGATCAAAATATATGGGTATATCAGTATGTGCATCACTATTTGATTAGTTTGTGGGGCTTATTTCTTAGATTCAATTATACGCTTGTATGTTAGAATAAATTTAATTGCTTATTCAGACATTTCGTTTAATAATGCTAAATGTACATGAAGAATGGCGGTCTTCTCGGTTTGGAAGAAACAACTTTCCTTTGAGAGGTTAAAAAAGTGAGTTTACGAATGTGGAACAAATATTCCAGGATCTGTCTCCAGTGAAACTCTTCTAGCGACAAGAAGATAATTTAACAACAAGTAGGTATTAAATTGAGATTCTGGATTCTAGATGCTGGATGGTGGGATTTCCCGTATACGAATGTAGCTATATTCCGACACTTGTTTTTAACTGCAGCCCAGAATGGAGTACAAAATGCATACATATTTCTAACATAAGAACAGGGAATTTAGCAATAGGGCAGAAATTGAAAAAGGATTTACACCGGTATCCTACTGCTATTGCCTTCTGATAGACGATAATCTAGATAAATATTCGCTGAATGGCATGTGAATAAATAATCAGTATTTCTTAGTATAAGATGCAAGCATTTCAAGCTCAAATATTGCTTTTACAGTCTTATCCATTCTGTGGCTTGGTTTTAGACAATACTTGCTATGAACGGACATCCCGCTAGTTAAGTCTCCCAAACGAAGTTTGGGGAGACTCATTGTTTTTGCTCCGTTTCTTATTATTCTTCATCTTCTTATTAAGTCTCCCAAACGAAGTTTGG
>JAOXYJ010161542.1:0-10737 GCA_028566555.1 Lithophaga nigra
CGATCGGAATTCCAAGATGAACGCCACCGTGGAAAATGACTACGACAGTTGAAGCTAAACATGTCCAAAAATGTTCACAAATCTGAACATAACAAAATGGAATGTATATTTGAAATTGCGTATAATTTTTTTTTCACTAAAATTGATGGCTTTGCAATTTTTACAAATTTTCATCAGGTACTTGGTGATAAGGTTGAAAAAGAATTATGAAAAAAATGTGGGTAGGGTCACTTTTTTGTCCCCATTTCGTCCTGACAAAAAATATCGTCCAAATCGATTCATCGTCATACAAAATGTATTCTATGCAAAAATGAGAGGAATAGAACATTTTAAAGAAAATCCTGGGTATGCAAAGTTTTGTTTGTATGAAATTTGAATGGACGGGTATCGTAAATTTTTTGCCACGCACAGTATGTACAGGCTTCTGATCCCACACAATATGTGCAAGGATCTGTAAGGACCTGTAAGAGTCCCGATGTTTAACTCTTAGAACTCTGTACAGAATTCGACCTTGAAAATCTTACTGAAAACTAACTCAAATCTGGAAAACCTTTAACCTCCATCAAAAGATTTCTTAACTTGAACAAAATATATTTACCTCACTAAATGAAAGCTGGTACTCCTTCATTGTACATGTATATAACATGCGCACACTTGTACTGACCTTATAGTCAGATGCATTTAATTTAATGGATGATTTAGTTTGTATATTAATAAAGGAATATACACTGCACTCTTTATGTATGCAATTACGATATACATGCACATGAACAAAAATGCAGTATTTCAAACAATATTTTACCTCATGCAGATAAAATAAATTGAACATTAAAATTTCAACTTTGTGAGTAATCTTGCATTTAACAAACTTCACATGTCAAACTAATTCGCAATTGCTTATATATAATTTTATCGAAATTGATCCCATCGCAAAGCAGGATACAACCTTCAAAATGTTTGTAATGGTTAAATATATCTCATGTGAAGGCGCGATATATTTTTATTTTTAACTTACCATATAATAAAACTGGAAGAAACAAAAAAGTAAATATATAACCATTATTTCCCAAACAGATATAAATTCATGCCATTATCTATTGTGCAGAAAATATTTGCACAACCATATTTTCTGAAGGCTTCACTTTCCAAATTTACTGGGGTCCTGCTCGCCCCGCTTCACGTCACCAGACGCCTGCTCAGGGACTTGGGAATTGGTATGCTTAACATGCCTTATGTGGTATTCGGTACACAAGTTAGAAAAATTCGACATTCCAACTTTAAGGAGTATTCCGTATTCCTGCCAAATTTTGGCTGCTATTCATGACTTATAGGGAATCTAAGAATTACTCACTGCATTTAGATTAGATTGATATGCTGATTAACAAAGTGCTCCGCTCACGTGCTGATACGTCAAGGATCATAATTCGGGTTCAACGTATGGGACAAATGAGCAATTTGTGTGATACAGGTGAACTTTGAAAGTTTTTTGATGTCTAAGTTGCAGAATACAAAAAATAGTTTATCATTTTTCTGTATTTTTTCACATTGAAAATTCTCCGAAAGAAAATGTTAACAGAACGGACGACGAGGCAAGGGGACTGGCATTCAGACATTGAGCTGTATCATAACGATGACTTTTTTCAGCATGGATGAAGATTTTGATACCATATTTGGTGTATACGTAAGTTTGGTCCCTATATATATATTGGCTGGGGACACGGGGGAATTCCTCAGGTCCAGATGCATCTTGTTTTGTTATTTTTTTCCGTGCTTTCCAAAGAAAGAGCGGAGATTATGTAACAGGTACGTTTGTTCATCCGTTGGATAAACGATGTCAGAACTCGTGGTTTATATTTTTTCTTGCATTTTTTATTTGATACAATGCTGTTGCCTACTCTATGTGCAGTTAGGGTTTGATTTCAAATTTTGCTTCAAGTGGCCAATTTTAGGCCCGCAAATGATCGAATACTCCATCATAAACTTGTCAGTGGACACAGTTTGTAGTATGGAGATGGCCATCGTTTCAGATGGTAGCATTTCTAATTTGTTTTTTTCTTTCTTTTTTTGTAAGTCTAAAGGACCATGTGAGCTATTGCCATCACTTAGCGTCTGTCGTTGTCCGTCATTAGCTTTTCACATTTCAGTGTTTTCCTCAGAAACCATTGAGCCAAATGCATTAAAAGGTCCTCTATAAATTTTTTTTCGTTTCGATCGGAAATTCAGGCCCAATGTATTTTGGTTGGCTGACATTTCAAAGATCTATACTGCCGATGAAATTGTTTTATTGTGTGGATGATCCTTGGATGGTCCTCTACCAAAATGGTGTTTTTGGTGTGGATCCAAAATCGAAGATTGCCGCTACTGCGAGACAAAGTTTAATATTGAACCCTATGGGAAATATACGTTTAGGTCTATTTCTAGGAAACGACTTTAAAGCTAAACATATCCGTAAATGTTTATTGGAAGGTCATTTACCAATTGAAATTCAAAGATTGCCACAACCGTGTGGACCCTATGGAAAATGCACTTAAAGATCTTATTTTTGGAAACAAACATGTCTATAAATTCTTTGGAAGCTTTTCTAGCAGAACGACGTTTTTGATGGCGATCGGAATTCCAAGATGAACGCCACCGTGGAAAATGACTACGACAGTTGAAGCTAAACATGTCCAAAAATGTTCATAGGAAGGTCCTCTACCAAAACTTTGTATTTGAAGTTGACCAGAATTCCAAGATGGCCGCCACCTTGGAATATATATTAACATTGGACCCTATGGAAAATACACTTGAAAATCTTATTGGATACGATAATGCAACTGAAGCTAAACACGCCTGTAAATGTTCTTTAAAAGGTCCTCTACCAAAACCATGTTTTTGATGTTGATAAAAATTCCAAAATGGCCAGCAGTGGGGTACATTATTTAACATTGAATCTTATGGGAAATGCACTTGACGATCTTCTTCTTGGAAACAACTGTGACACTTGAAGCTAAACATGCCAATAAATGTTCTTTGGAAGGTCTTCTACCAAAACATGTTTTTTTATGTTGATCAGAATTCCAAGAAGGCCGCCACCGCAAAACAAAGTTTAACACTGGACCTATGGGAAATGCGCTTGAAGGTCTTCTTCTTGGAAATGACTATGACAGTTGAAGCTAAACATATTCATAATTTTACTGGAAGGTCCTTTACCAAAACTTTTTTGATGTCGATAGGAATTCAAAGATGGTCGCTACCATGGAACTTTGTTGTTGGACCCTCCGTGAAATACACTTGAAGATCTTCTTGGAAACGACTATGACAGCTAAAGATAAACATACAAATAAATGTTCTTTAGAAGGTCATTTACAAAATTGTTTCTGGTGCATATTAAAATTCCAGGACGGCCACCATTGTGCAACATAGTTTAACATTGGACTCTATGTCTATGGGAAATGCACTTCGTCTTCTTGAAAATGACTTAGAATTGGTCAGTTAGAACCAGGTGAGCGATATAAGCTCATATGCGCCTGTAGTTTTTTATTTGTTTGATTTTTTTATTGTTCTAATTTTTTTCAGTTTTTGTTTTGTTTTTGTTAATTTGTCTTGACTGCTTCTTTGGTACTAAATACGTTAATTTCGGTTCATGACCTTAGACCAGAAAAAAGCAGTCATAAAAATAAAAAAAAAAATAATTAGTTTTACGCAGTTACCTTGGTGAAAACAATATCCTTCTGTGCCGAATTATTGATGACTACATGAATAAATATATTTGAATTTTCCTACTCCTCATGAAATTCGTGATGAGGTAATCATTAATGATATATTTTTGTGTTGTTTTATTAGTGTTTTGAGAGATATTAAGTTATTTTTTCTTGCTTAATTTCTGATGAACGTTAATTTTATTCTAATTGAGAGGTAAAGAACCTAGGTAAAAACACAGATGGAACACAGGTAAAATTGTCTCTAAAGATGACATAATTTCTGCTCAAAAGACACATCCTACACATAAAAAAATCCACACGAATGACAAGCATCAGTAAAAACATGAACAGTTCATAAATCAACTACAGCTGTTGTTAATGAATTTGCAACACTTCATGAAAAATAGGCTACAGATTTCTAACAATTTTAATATTTTAAGTATTTTTTGTTGTTGCTGCACCGTCATGTTGGATGTCTGATCAAAGAATTAGGCAGGTAGTCCTAACCATTAACCAACAAGGAGCTCATTGTGGTAAATACCTCATCATATATATATATATTCCAAGAAAATTCATTCAATGGTGAAAAGTGGAATGCTGCCCTAATGGCTGCGGCGAGTGATTCTTAAATATACTGTCCCAAAAACGAAACGCAACATATGAAAAAATAGAATTTACTTCAGACTTTCAACATTAATTTAAATATAGAAATTAGCGTCATATAAAGTTGAAATTTGGCATATTCATTGTTCAGAACACTAATCCATGAAGATGACGGAATTATCACAACAATGTTCAAAATGTTCAGATAACGTCACACTAATGTCAACATCTGTTATGCCAACCATTAGCCTATAGCACAGTTAAAACCCATCTCGGCATAGACTGAATTAAGCGTCACGGGCAAATTCGGTCCAGAGGAATTCTACGTCATTCTTATTGAAAAGCCTGCTGGAGTTCCAGGAGATTTTGCAGCGCATTTTGTTGACTGCGCACGCGCCGATCCAAATCATCACATAAATTCTCTATTGGATTCAAATCTGGTGATTTAGACGGTCAAGGAAGGACACTAACGTTCTGATTCGCCAGAAAGTCCACTGCAGCACCGGCAGTGTGCGGTCGAGCGTTGTCGTACTTGAAAATCTTCCTACGAAGGGTCTATAGCGGGCAAGAGATGAGGTCGTAAAATTTCGTCTCTGTAACGAGCGGCGTTTAGATTGCCAGGGATGTGCACTAGCCGTGTTCTTTGGGTGTAGGATATAGCTCCCCACATCATCACACCTCCTCCCTCGAAATTATCTCCCTCGTCGACACAATTACTTGCGAAACGTTCGCTCCGGCGTCTGTACACACGGATACGGCCATCTCCTCTCTGCAGTAGGAATCTTGATATTGTCCGAAAACCGGGAATATTCGAGGCTGTTTCTGTGGCTGTCACAGTCCGGTTTCTCAGATGGACGACCAGGATGTACCGGTCTTGTGCAGCTGTGATGATTCTAGGGCGGTCAGAACGTTGACGGCCAGGCTGTTGACCCGGACTGTTGGTACCATTGCCAGAGTCGAGAAATCGTGCTCCGGTCAACGTTATAAAGTCTGGCAACTGCATTCTTGGATTCGCCCGCCTGAAGATAACCAAAAACGATATTCCGGGTTGCAGCATCCAACCTTGGCATGTCGTACTCTGTCAGGAACGAATTTAGCGACTGCATTTAATCAAACGATTAGCTGTCTTTTATACCGATTATACGCGCTTAAAAATATAAGCCACGATTCACCCTTGCACATGTTCTTGTTTTTCCAGTACGCCTTCCACGTGCAGCGTTACACATGCTGACCCGGAAAGGTCATGTGTGATCAAAAGCCGTGAATAGGAATTTAAATTCCTTCATCGAACATCTAAATTTTACAATGATCATGTTCATATTTCGTTATTTTACGTATCTTACCCGATTTGCAACGTGTTATCTGCTTTGTAAACGTAACAAATGTACGGTTTCGAAATATGGAACAGAACTTGCTTATCCGCCCGTGGCACCTAATGTTAATTCAGGTTTTTGTTTAGAGTTTGTATTGCCCCTGGCTTTTGTTTTAAGTGTTGTGTCCGTTTTTTCTTCCAAGTCTGTGGTTTTTGTGGTAATGATCCTAGGTATTTAGATATATGATTTTCATGAATATCGGTTATCTTCTTTTTTCTATAGCTTTTTGCAGTTATCGAATTTTTTCGGAGAGAGGAGTACTTCCTGCAGTAAATTTTGTGGTCATGCCCCAAAATGTTTTTCTCTAGAAACTTTCTGCATATATGTTTCTGCTATTATACATGTAGTTTGTCTTAATATTGGTATTGGACATATCCGTGTTTGACTATTACATAGACATTGCGAGAATGAATTGCTCACTGCGTCTTGCTTCTTGTTCGTCTTTTTCCAGCTTCGAGTTATGTATCCGAAACTCTACATCATACACATATCAATCTGTGCCTCAAAGGCCATAATATTCTGTTAATATTTTTGGTTGAGATGAAGGTCAGCAACACTGATATATTGTTTTCATACAATACAAAAATATAATCGCTCTCGGCATGATTATTAACATCAATAATTATACAAAAAGTCCTAGAGACAGAATTGTTAGATTTTTTACATGTACGGGAATGAAATGAAAACGGGTGAAGTTTAATTTAACAGTACATGTTTTATTTCCTTAGAAACTGAAAGTTATATAATAAATTTATAAAGTACACCTAAAGGACTATTTGTTTTACTCCACCGATTTCGTTAAAAGATCTACCTTTGTCTAAAACCTTTACAAAAGGGAGAATTACATTTGCGCGATTTTAGAATTATGCGCAACAGATGTATATTACATTTGCACGAAAATTTAACCTGTATTTACACTTGTAATGTTAAGAAAATAAAACTTTTATACACTTCTGTATAAAAAAATAATTTTTGTAATGAAATATAAGATAATTTTAAAAAAAATATTTATAACGGCTTTTTTGTTAATTACTGAACTGTTTATATCGGTAAATTGTATTGATTTTCTATGAACGATTGGAACTATGTGTAATTTATAGGTACAATAAATCAGAGTTCACTCCGAATTTAACTTAAGCTTATTTCAACAAGTTTGAGTTTGTTACTGGCCAAAATATGGAGCTCATACTTTCAGAAACAAACAGAGCGAAAAAATATTGCGTTATGATCGCTATACCTTCAGAGTCGACTCCAAATCCCACTTCCATCTCCCCGTGGTGAGCAGGGGTAACAGAAATTATAGACTTAAAATTCTGCCTCAGATCTCTCGATACCTTGAGCAAGTAGAGGGACAGAATTCCTCAGTCTACAGAAATTACTGATAAATTAACTAATTTCTGGCTGACGGAAGACATGGAAGAGGTTTATTATACAAAATACGTACACTATTTCCCCTGGAAACAATATATGCACATGTATGAATTGACTTTTTTCTGAAAGATATATTCAGAATGACTATAAAAAGTTAGTCAAATTAAGCATAGACTTATATACAAATACAGTGTATAAATATGTTGACTGATATTTTACCTGACAGTGTAATTACTCGTGTTTTAATTCGCGCAAATGTGATAATTTTTTCGCGGAAATATAATGTCAATTCGCGCAAATGTAATGTACCGTTACAAAGCATCTTACTATGTAACAAAACATTAAAGACAAATAAATTAAGGTTAGAGGATTTTTACTTCAATAATAGATTACAGCAGAATGGTAACATAGCAAATAAAAAAGGAACTTTTAACAAGAACAGTTTGATCACCGTGTCCGTTCCACTGGCGTATGTACAATGAGACTTTCAAAAGGACAAAAATATATGTAAATGTATTTCAAATAAGCATTCAACATGTATCATTTTTAATTATTATAAAAAGTTCTACTAGTTTCTGCGATTATCCACAGAAGTTATATTTTCATGGAAAAACTTTCTTAACTGTTTACAACGTGTTTCAATCTGATAAACTAGAAACAATTCTGGACCAAAACACTGGTCTATCGTTCATTGACACTGGTAACTCGATATACGTATTATTATTGATCACTTTCAGTAGATTTCTGGGAGTCCTACTGTTTGGTTCGTACGACATAAACACCAATATTACTACGTCGCTACCGTTTCTTGAAACAATTCCTTCGGTTGTGCCAATATTGAATTCATACATGCACCAAGTTGATTTTGTGAAATCTTCTGTAATAATACAGATAGTTTTTCGGCTGTGATGGATCGCGTTGACAATATTTTGAGCAATATTACAGCCAGGGATAAAATCACGTTCGTGAACGCAACATTTAAATCCATGTTCTGTTTCTAGGACTCGTAACAATTCATTATGTACAAAGTCTCTGTCGGATTCGCAGTATGAGACAAATGCATCAAATCTGTAATCATCTTCATTATCATGCAGTTTCTGGTATCCTGCTTTGTCATTGTCTTTCCTGGCTAAATAATACCAGTAACGAATCTTCCATCTGTACTTGTATGCAAACCCTACTGTTACAGCAGTACAAAATGATGCCACGACACATGCGCCTATGATATACCACAGTAGTTTAGAACCACACTGTGTTTTAAGAGTTGTAGCAGCCTCTGTTATGTTTACTATCGAGCCATCGTTTATTGTGCATTTATAATATGGTTTGTTCTTGAAGTTAATTTTTTGCGAAGATAGTATCCATTGGAAAAATGGTAACGCTTCACATTCGCAACGAAAAGGATTATCCGAGAGGTCAAGTACTAACTCTTTAGAGTGGGATGAAGTCAGCAAATCCATAGAAGGTTTATTCAAATAATTAATTTGATTATTTGCCAAATTAATCATCGTTATATTCATCATTTTATTAATAGGAATGTTCCAGTCGGTGAGGAGATTTGAACTCAAATCTATCTCTTGAATCCATAATAAACTTTGAAATAAGCAGTCACAAAGAGAAATGATCTTATTATTGGACATATCAATATACTGCAACTTTCTCATTTCTGTAAAAAAGCTACAGCTCGTATTTCGTCCAAGAACAAAGCCAAGAAAGTTGTTATTCAGATATAATCTTTTAACTCCACTAAACCCACAAAAGAATCCTGGATAAACTTTTTTACATTGATTGTGCGACAAGTCTAGTATTTCCAGTTTTTCCACGTTACAAATGGGACCTAGAAAATATTCGAGCCTGTTGTGACTAAGATTAAGGTTGATAACAGTATCTGAGATCATAAAAATTCGTGGAATGAAATATCCAACCTGTGTATTGGAAAGAATCAAGTGTTCTAAGTTTCTTGGAATTGGAATCGGGAAAAAACTTCCATTTGAACATGCCATGCATTTTTCAAGTGGTGTTAAACTATCATTAGCTTCTGAATTTTTAATACTGTTAAGACTGATTGACGGTGAAGAATAGTGCTCTGTATTTTCATTCGTCAAGTATCCATGTATGCTGTTTGACATTTCACTACCTTTTGGTTCGGTCAGACCATTGTAAACGGAATAAGTGTTTGTTTTGTCCGAATTCTGCCTTGTACAGACACATTCTTGAGTAATAAGGAAGTCATTACAATCTAAATTCTCACTGAAGTCGGATATCTTTGATGCGGCATCTATATTACTAACGTCTAGTGTCTTTAAGTTTTTCAAATGTTCAAAATGTTCTAGGTAGAAATTCACATGCCATCTATTTCCCTGGGCTTCTATTTTTTCCAGACTTTCAGGCAAGTATGATGGTGCCATATTCTCCATCATTTCAACAGCGTTACCGTTAAAATATAATTCTCGGAGGCTTGTATTTTGAAGTGGTTTGATATCATTTACAAAGAAACCAATACCTATATTATAAGGACAATGCAAGTAACTGGCTTTAAGTACGTCGATGTCTGTATATTGTAAATCTTGAGTAACATTTTTTAAGCCACACATTCCTAAATGTTTGTTATGCGACATATCTAACGAACGTAAATGTGTAAGAGAAGCAACTGCTCCAATTTCAATGGTCTTCAGAGAGCAAAACGATATATCGAGATGTTTCAAAAAGGAAAGATTCTCAAAATAATTCTTAGAAACTGCCTTTAGATCACAGTTCCCTTTCAAATTTAATATCGTTAAATTTTTCAATTTTAAGAATCCTCTACCGAATACGGCAGTTTCTATCCCATCTATGCTCAATTGTTTTAAAGAAATCAGATGTTGAAGTGCTGATCCGGGGTATTCATTTCCATCGACATATAGAGAATTCTTGGATACATCCAGTACTTCTAACTGACGCAGACTACTGAAGACGTTATCAAAATACACCTCCCTGGTAAGTTCTATACGATTACCTGAAACATTCAGATAAATCAAGTGTGGTAGACTAATCCTATATGCGGTTACCACACTACCATTAAAACTTTTCAGTTTGTTATTTGATAGATCTAGTTGATATAGATTTCTCGGAAGTTTCTGGTTTTCTGGGAAGTATTCTATTTCATTGAAACTCAAATTTATTCTGGTAACATTCTCAGAAAAAGCTGGGGATGAATTTAATTTGAGATTATAACAAATGGCTTCAAGTCCATGGACATGCTGTACACACTGACAACGAGGTTCCGACGTACAAGAATATCCATTTATCACAGATAAATAAATGCTTATTGCAGACACAATTAGAACAACCACCATAACCTAAAAGCTGTATTTGGTAATCGACACTGTAACGAACAATTAATAAAGTTTATTCCATTTTCAGCAAGGCATTGTTGTTACTCGATTCGATTCTTTACTTATGACTACAAAATGAGAATTACAGGAATTGACAGCTATACTAAGGCACACGAAAGTGACAAAAAGCGAGAAACCTAGTATCTGGACGGGATACTTGGTTTCTAGCACGAAAAACATTGTATTTCGACGAGACATATACACATTTCTTGCAATCATATAAGCGATCAACTATGGACAGAGAAATGTGCCACTAGCTGAAAATATTTTTGTAAATATAAAAATTATATTAAAAAAAAACGTAAATACTTAAAACCAAAAAAAAAATAATAA
>JAOXYJ010161652.1:0-10736 GCA_028566555.1 Lithophaga nigra
GCTGACCATGTCCATAAATAATCAGTGGAAGGTCTTTTACCAAACTTTTATTTTGATACCAATTGGAATTCCAGGATAACTACCATCGTGGAACATTGTTCAACATTGGACCACAAGGGAAGTACACTTAAAGATCTTGGAAATGACTTAGAATTTGTCAGTTTAGAACCAGGTGAACCTCTAGTTTGGTCCCGAAGCATTGGTGGATAAGATCACGGATGACGGATTTTAGTTTGTCGTGTAGGAGGGTAGTGTATAATGTAGAAAAAGTCAAATGTTTTTATACTGTTGCAATAAGTACGGCTATCAGAAGATAGATATTCATGTAAGTCTTTTGAGTTTTTAAGAATCCACATTTGATTCACACCACTCGTGGAGTACACCTTGTCATGGTAACTTTTCAGACCATCAATAACTGCGGTTAGTAAAGACGTGAGGAGTATTGAAAGGGGATTAGTGGTGCATCTGGCAGCCCAAGCGGTGTAACTCTGTTCGTATGGACACTTATGTAGTTTTGGTATCCAGTTAATTGAAAGGAGGTTTCTTACAGTAACCCCAAAAGAAAACAATACGATATGTGATTATTAATGATATCATCCTTCGGTATCGTAGTAGGTGTGTAAGTGGGGTTGACAGATTCATCATCCAGACCCCTCTTCTTTATGAGACAGTCAATGTTATGTCTTTTGCAGACAAACAAGATGTTGTTAGGGGATTTATCAGTTGGTACAATGACATAGTTGTCATGAAGGTCGGACAACGTTTTTACAACCTGGTGATCGTCGAAGATGCAAGTCGAATTGGAACTTATAGACATCCGAAGCCGTCGAATGCGAGCTTGAATTAACAACTTTATCGATCTAATCCAGTCTGAAAGTGTTTTGACTGATTTCCTCTCCTTATTAGAACGCGGATTACATGTTTCTACATGAAATGCAGTCTCATGCCATTGTCAGTTAACTCTGCGCCACTTGTCGAAAACTGTTTTTGTAAATATGAAATTGGTACCCTTAAATTGAGACACAATCTGATGATTATTTAAGCAGTCATGCAAGGAGTTCTCCATTCCTAGGTCTTATCTTAAAATGTATTTCAATATACATGTAGAACTGACTTAATCCAATTATACCTGTGGAGAATATAACAAAATACCAATGTCATTTCATGGTTTTGGCACTTTTCAGCAGAATAACAGGAGGTAGTTTGTTTACATGTAAATAATCGCCGCCAATTTTGTTTTTGTTTTGCTAATTCTCCGTTTACATGTAAATTTCAAATACGGAAAGTGAAATACTTCACAATAAGTATAATTATACTTATTGTGAAGTATAGCACATTCTATCAATATTTATTATTTTTAAGCTTATAAAGATATCACTGTCATTGTCCTATGTGAAATAAATCATCAATATCCCACGTTATAATTTTCTGCCAACATAGACATAGCTTGCCCTCCAACGTGTCTATTACTCATGATATAGCTGAACAATTGCTATAGATTGACGATAAACCTTAACAAACCAAACTTTTGTAAGTCAGAAATATATGTATATGAATCAAGATGGACATTCTTAATGATAAATTAACATTTTAAGGTGTCGTATAACGTCATTTTTTATTGGTTTGGGTGCTCTAAAATATTGAAGAAATGTTCTTAAAATGTTTGGCAAACAACAAGGTTTGTTTACCTAGAAACCGGCGTTATCTCATTATAATTTCTTGTGCCTGTATCGAGCTATCTAGATCCCTAGATGTCTTGTCTTTGTTGGTTTTTCAAGTTGGTTATTGGTGGATGGTGCAGCTGTTGTGTTGTGCTGCGTTTTGAACCATTGCCGTTGTCTTTCGAAAAGATTGCAATAAAAAGAGAGAACTTGATCTCGTAATATCTTTTTAATAAACACCTTTACGTATGTCGTAAAGCGATCTTTTAATAATGTTTGAAAACATTAAAGTGGTTATGACAACAAAAACAAACAGTTGCTTACTAACTGCGTATTTTATATCATTTCTAGTATTCAGAGGTAACAGCAACTGTCAACTTCAGGAAAAAGTATTTGAATTTCTGGATTGTTAAGGCAGTAACACCTGAGAAGTTTGATGTTACGAATGAGGCAATAACTCTTAAGCTACAAGCGGAGCCAGAAGCAGAAATAAATATTCCGAAAGATACGTTTGAATCTCCAGGAGAACTTTCTCTTCAGGTAATGCACACTATAAGTACTTGTATCATACTGCAATGGGCTGATAACTCAAGAAAGCGCCACTGGACCGAAAAGTCATTAAATAATTAAATGCGCAAGTACACATGATACTGTTATTTTTTGACCATGTATTGGAAACAATAGGAGAAATTAAGTGAACATAACTAAGATGAACAATTATTATATAGTGCTCCTAACGCTCTGTATCTTAACATTAATGTTAGCGAAATTTTACTTTAAAAATCAAACAAGATGAAATGTGATGATAATAATTATGTCAACTGACCTTAGTGCAAGGCTGATATAAAGTATATGTAGGAAATATAATGATAAAAATTATGTCAACTGGCCTTAGTGCAAGATTGATATAAAGTATATGCAGTAGACACACTACAGCTTGTTTAGCATAAAAAATATACAGTCGTTGTAAATTATAAACAGCCAATAATATTCGTATCTTAGGTTGTTGATACAAAAGAGGTAAATAAGGACGAACAAGATGGAGATGTTTTGACGACAAATGTTATTGACATATCCATGAAAGATGGCCAACAACCAAAACAAGAAATTGAGATGAAAATACCGATACATTATAAATTGTTGTTGAATGATCAAGTAGTTATTTTAGCGACATCTAAAGATACTCCTAATTCCGTCGACGACTGGGAAATCATGGATGCTGAAATGGACGAATCCGGGAAATCAGCTATGTTCAAAATAAGACACTTTTCCATGTAAGTACAGTTGGAATACTGCTTTGTGTTATCTCTTAGTTAATACCAAAGTTTATATTTGTGTAATAAATTTTTTGTCACTAGGAAAACACCTTCCTCAATGTGTCTATTTGATAATTAGAGATTTTACATCAATATTTTTTTCTGTTTATCAATTGTCTGATGCGTATATTAAAATTGACTGATTTTTGAGAAAAGGTTTAATTCGGTCTATAAAATTCAACTGTTAATGACAGGAAATCCAACTATCAACTAATACCGTATAAATAAAGATATAAAAATGTAATCTATGGTTTTTAGTTGTTGCTGCTTGCATATCATAGGAAAGATGACAACGTCCTTTACTTTTATCCACAAGAGTTTAAGAAAGGTAAAAGTTTGAAAAGGAAGCGCGTAAAAGACTGCGGGAATTGCTACTTTAAAGTATCTGCCCCAAACTTCTTGTACAGTGTATCTTTTTCTTTCTATCTACAGTTCACCGAAATATATTTTAAAACTTTAAAAAATGTCACTTTCAAAGCATCTACTAAGTATAGGTAACTATAACACTTCACATTCATTTAAACATGCTCATGTACCTCTCAGCTGGGATCATTTATTTTAATATGGTATTTATTTTTGTCTGAAGATACGCAGGGTCTTCAAAAGAGAAGGTAAAAATTGACCTCCCAGGTGTAGTGAATGCCTTAGAACGTTCTTTAAACAAACAAAAGAAAATAGAATTTTTCGTAATGACCAAGTGGATAAATATGGAGACCTTATTACTGGTAATAGAGGGAACTGTTGCAAGGAAAGTTGACAGTAGAATAAAGTCATGGATGCAACTTGGTTACTGTGAAAAGTCATTAAAAAGAACCAAGGAATTTAGCGCGAAATGTGGTCAAAGATTTCTGGTAAGTGACAATATTTTTACAAATAATAAGAAATTACTTGTTTTGACGTCTGCTATTCTTTCTGTATTAAAATACGGTTTACTAGGATTAGTTTTAGCAACTGCGGGCTTGAGAACGACCGTATGTTTCAATAAAGTAGTAACAAAATGAGGATTCTGCCCCACAGCCTATTAAGGGGCTCGCGCCCGAAAACTGAAAATGGATGCAAAAGAACAGTGTCTTAATTGAGAACGTAATAAAATAAACGGCTTTTGTACAGAAGATGAATGGTTTCACCATAAAGGGTAATAGTGACAATAATGAAATGGAAGTGGGAGACGAAATTGAAGAAAGTACAGTGACTGAAATGAGTATGAATAAGAGAATGGCAACTGTAAACATGGATCGTTACAGTCAATCCTTCATGGACAACCTACAGGATCTAGACGAGGACAACAACACAGCAGAGCAAGAGCAACATGAGAAGAAGATCAGAAAGACATGCTGTGATCACCCATCAATGGTTCTGTGGGATGAATCTAGGCGTAGGTGTGAAAATGGCGGTGTGTAAGGGGTATATCAACCGTTTGAAGACAACCTAGACGAAGTAGCAAAGACCTGTGGTGCTCCACTAAAAAGGAGGAAGGGAAAGTTTTGTAAGAGCAATCTGGGAACAGACGGACTGTGCTGGAGACATAGGAAGCAAACGACCAATGAGGACAACGAGGACGTACCGATCGGGGGTAAGATCCAAACTAAAACCTTAAAGGAATTTCGACAAATTGCGAAAGAAGAAGGCTTGAGTGGGTACATTAGATTGCCCATGGACGCATTGGTTAAGCTCATCGAGGAGAAGACCAACCGAAAGTTCAACCGCGAAAAAGTTAGTGGAAAAGGACATCGAAAATGCCACAGTAGAGGATGAGATGGATGTTAAAGATAGTCACTACGCCGTGAAGGGTGTATTTGGCACGGTGAGGATCAACCCTTTGAAAGCTCACGATGTGGACATGTTCTTCATTGTGAGCCGCGACACCATCCTAGGAAAGATAACAAGCGTTTTAGAGGGGAAGAAGGGATTTAAAGTGCAATTGGTTCTCAAAGTGGAGATGGTGAAGACGAATCCCGCAACAGGCGAGAAGACGTATGTTTATCCATATTTCAGATCGTCCAACGCAACTATCACTGAGTCAACAGACCTAGAATTGGAGATTACATTCATGGAACAAAATGTCAAAGACAATTTTGCAAACTTCCAACTCGAGGGTAGTGGATGGACGTTCGGGAGTATTCAGGATCTAGAGATTCACCTGAACATATACAAGCCGCTAGCATGGAGTTCGTACATTCCACTCCCACAACAACTCACACGAAAGATGGCAATCAGCAATGTGAAGAATGAGGATCAACAATGTTTCATGTGAGCTTTCTTTCAGCACTTCATCATGAGTAGGCGCATCAGAAACATACCGACCGGGTGAATCAGTATGAGAAGTTTGATCGTATTGAGTTTCCGGTCTCACTCAAGGCTATCGATAGATTTGAGATACAGAATGGCAAAAAAAAAGGATGGGGATGAAGGCGAACTGGAAGTGTACCCCTGAGGATATCGAAGAATACGGTTACAAAGCACATTGATCTTTTATTTATAAGCGATGTTAAAAAACAGCAATACTGTTGGGTGAAGAATGACATCTCAAGTAACAGACCACAAGGAAGCATTATACTTCTGTCGCCAATGTCTGACTCATTTTACCAGACAAGACATCTTGGACGAGCACCCCGAATACTGCTTTCAGAAAAATACTGGTGAAGATCGAGCTGCCGGAAGAAGGGACCTTTGTAAGACTGAACAATTACAGATCGTCCGCTCGATGAGGGTCCGATTCACTATTTATTCCCGTTGAATAGAAAGCGGGTGCGACCTGATAGGTACGGTGTGCCTAATTTATAGTCTGGCACATGGCATGGTTTTGTTTGATTTTGAACTGTAGAACACTTGGCATACTTGAAACATTGTTGAAAAACCTTGTGAAGATACTTCACGAAGAAACATGTTCAAGGTACAAAATTCGGCGATTTTGATCGTCGATCAAGCACGTTTTAAATCACCCGCCATACTGCGTGGATTACGGATGTTGTTGAAGGTTATTTGTCTTGACAACAGTGAGATATTTATCCTTATAAAAAGTGTCATCGATATAAAAAAGTATTTTTAAATTAATCTGATGTCGTTCACCAATAAGATATAAAAGTTTTGAGTTGTGACAAAACACGCTTACTATTTTTAAATTAAATTTTAAAATCCGACCGACTTTTTTGTCAGTTGTTCTTAGCGATGAAAAATCAAAGATTTTATCTAAAAACAACATTCAAAAATGAAAATAAAATTCAGGTTTTAACAAAGTAAACATGTTTCTGTATATACGTAAGAAAATTAAAACTTAATATACTATGCACATTTAAAAAACTACCAATTTTGACTCCGAGGCGTCGATGCTAAATAGACATTCTTTTATTGGAGTCAGGTGATCTCTTCATCGCACGAATATTTACATGGGAGGTAATTTTTTCAACCACAAATCTTGCCTGAATTACCATACTTTTATGTATTTATATCTACTTTGTGATTAATTGGTGAATGGGATTAACGCTGAAGCAAACGGGAGTCACTTGTCGTTACTAATTAAAATAATTTAGGTTCACACGGGGTAAAATATGATATGGATGATAATGATTTTTATGTGTCACGTGAAAATGAGTCTATGAGTTAAATGTCCATTTGATTATTATTTGCATACTTCATTATTGATTGCTTAATTGGTATTTAACGTCTGATTTTCCAGCTATATTCAGGACTAGACCAACTCAACAAACTATCATTAGGAGGAAAATGGGATGGGTCAACGGACAAATAATTTTACTGCATAAGCAAAAGTAGGATAGAATGGGTAGGGACGGAAAATTTATCCCTGTAACTGGCCAGCGGTCCACTGGTAAAGAGTTTGTTATAAGGGTTCTTTAAAGTGCAGAGGACGTAACATTCCCCCAACACGGGACCTCGGATTTTACGCCCTCATGCGACAGACGGTTTATGTCTTTGTCCTCCCGTACAACCACTGACGGTCTGTTGAGGAAGGGTTCTATCACGCAAGCTGGAGAAGCTAGGTCCTATTTCTATACCCCATGACTCCCTTAGAGGGCATACATCATGAAAAAGTACAATTAACTTAGATAAGATTTCAAGAGATTAGCAACCTACGTTACCACCATTCTGATAACGTAAACCAAGTTAGGAATACATAATATGAAGGGCAACTTAGGGGAAATTTGAGTTGAATTAAAATACAAATTAAAAGATTAAAATTAAAACACAAGGGCTTGCGATGTGTACATTGCCATCGACCGGATACTGTTGTGCTAAAATGATCATTATAAGGTGTCATATTCTTATCCAATGTCTAGCTTAAGGAAAAGCGTTTCAGACATGAGACTAATATGGCAGTTTTACATAGTATTCATATACGGTACTAATTGGTGTTATCCTCGGTGGGACGAGTTGAATTTATATTTGTGATATTACATAAAGGACGACGAAAAGAAGATGCAACATTTTGAAAGCATTCTGTGTTTTGCCGAAAGAAACCTAAGCAACTTCATTTTTCAAAGACATAGGTGTCCTCCGAAAACGCCTCCTGTGGTTAAAAATTAAATATTGCAATAATTGTATAAGTAAATTGACGGTAGAAGGGACGGAGGTGATGGATTGATATTCTCTTATCTTGTCCATGTCTTCTCCCACTTTCCAAAATTAAAACGCTTTTGTTGGCTAAAAGACGAAAGTGGCGTTAAACACAACTCAGTCGATCTATTATTAGTGGCAGGTAAGTTACTCTGTTCTCATGTGAACAATATTGTCAGTTTTATCCGGCATATTTTGAATATACACATGTAGGTTGCTGTATTCTAAATGCTTTAAAGTAGAACAGTAGTATTTTTTCTCTCATTGCTGACAATACTATTATTTTTTATTTATCGCCAGTTTCTAATGTGAACCCAGAACCTGGAGGTGCAGAGAGTTAAAGTACTTTCATTTAAGGATTCAAAACTATGCATGAAATGTCATCGTAACCGTCTTCCAATTTCGCTGGCTTTGCAAGTCCAGGTGTACTAGTAATTCACTCCATTTTCATCCGCAATGAATGGAAAAGATACAAACTTCTTTTTAAAAATCTGAAAATTTTATTTTTAGATGTATCAAAAATACTTTTGTGTATTTATACATTTGAATTATCCATCAGCTTGCAATAAATGTTTTCAAAAGATACTACATACACATGTTTAATCAAAGCATTCCCAGGTTTACACATATTCATCCCAGAAGGGTACACAAAATAGTAACCTAGTTCGTAGAAAATAAAATACTTCAGTTGCTGAACGCGTAACGCTATTACCTAACCTTATAATAAGCTTATACATGGTAACGCATCATTAAAAATGAAATTAAATAATTTTCTCCCTCTTTGTTTTAGTTTTCCTTTTCTGGAAACCTTCAAGAAGTGTCGCGAGAGGAAAGTTTTACACTATTCTTCCAAAGTAACAGAGATAATTATCGCATCTTCAGCATGTGTCAAGATGACAAAGGGAAGCCGTTTACCGGAAACGTGGATATCTGCCTTGAACATGAAGTCAAACAGACGATAGCACTTCAAAAGAAAGGTATATTTTCCTGCTGCAGTTCAAAAAGAGTAAAGACTGAAGTTTCAAATGAAACTGCTATGTTACAGACAATAGCGTACGAAGTTGTTCAGCCTAAAGTTAAAGGTATGTTGATATTGTAATTCATAAAACAAACATTACTTTATTTCTTACATAAGAAAATTATGTATATATACAGCTGAAAACCAAACCAACGGTGTTAGAATTAGACTTTGTGCTGACAAATTTTTGTTTTTCCATCGCACCTCTTTGACGCTTCGACAATATTCGCCCTGCAATACGACCAATCACTGTGATCACTTGGTCAACTACGCCTTATTAAAATAAGGCTTCATCGAACGGTAGTTATGCATGCATGGGATGAATAGTAGAGGTCGTAACACACGTGTATTAGCGTGTAAAGATGTTATTTTCTCTTGTTTTACAAGCTTTCATTTGACAGCAATCTAATTCAGCTTTAGATAATATGTTGTAAAGGATGACAATGAACCTTGTCATATAGTCACATCAAAATAAAGTACATTTATATTAATTCAGAAGTGTCAATATGTGACAGCTTTACAACATATTGAATCTACTTGGTATCGGAGGCATCAGTATATAGCTAATGCGGAAAAGCACATTTTGGCAAATTATATCTCAACGGAAGAATATACAATACCTGCCTGGAGATACCCCAAGGGATAAAAAAGTGCAAAAATTCTGTATAGACACAAATAATGATATGAAAGAACTATCAATTCAGTAATTGCAAAAATGTCTTAATGTATTACATATTGTCCATTCGTAGGGTTGAAAAATGAATGGACATTATTATGCCCTGTCCAAAGATGTGAAAGGCATGGTGTTACCCTTGGCTGTCCGTCCGTAGTTACGTCCGACGTCTGGTTAAGTTTTGCATTTAGGTCCATTTCTTGGAACCTAAGTATGATAGAAATGAAATTTTATCAGTGGATGCATGTTACATAATACTAAATGGTTCATTATGACCTACACTTTATTCTTGAGTAACTTAGGTTAAAGTTTACGCTTCGGCTCATTTCTCCGGTACTAAGCATGATAGAGTGATGAAACTTGATCAGTGGATGCATCTTGTATCGCATTGTTTGTTTCTTGAAGAATATAGTCACATGGCCTACATGTTACACTTGAGTTACTTTGGTTAACTTTTGCGTATAGGTTTATTCCTAGTGTACTAAATATGGTAGAGTAATGAATCATGAACAGTGAATGCGTCTTACATAGCATGAAATTTTCTGGAAGAACTGGATAACCATGACCTACATTTTATGCTTTAATGACTTTGATTAAGCTTTGCATTTAGGTCCATTCTTAAGTAGTAAGCAAGGTAGAGTAAAAGAATCTTGATCACTGGATTAAACTTGCATAGCATGGAATGTTTCTGGCAGACTTGGGTAACAATGACCTATATTTTATCCTTGAGTAACACTGGTTAAGTTATGCGTTTATGTACATTTCTAGGATACTAAGATTGAAAGAGTAATGAATTTTGATCAGTAGTTGCAAATCGCAAAGCATCTGATGTTTGTTGAAGAATTTAGTCCATGACCTTCATTGGTTTTGTATTTGGGTCAATTTTTTGAGTAATCTTTTGAAACAAATGGGTCACCACAACCTGTATTTTACGCTTGAGTGCCTGGTTATATTTTTGTCAATTTCCCGGGTATTAAACATGGTACCACAATAAAATTTGATTAATGTACCTTACATAAGACTAAATACTTTTCGACAATTCCGTCACCATGACCTACATTTTATGATAGAGTAACCTTGGTTGTTTTCCATTTAGCTCCATATCTGGGATACTAATAATGCAGGGTAATGAAACTAAATTGGTGGATAAACCTTGCATATCAATAATTAATTGTTGTGCGTTTGGGCACATTTGGTCTAGTTTGGATGAGGTAAACAATATCTAGTTTTTTTCGTTTGTTAACGAAATTATTAAAATGGAAATTCGACATTTATGTAGAGAACTGTAGTATATTTAGTATGTCTTCATACGTCAAATATAAATACTAAATGCATGTACTGATTTTTATTCTACCACATATATCCATCAAACCAAAATATAAATTTATTTATTGCAAGTAAATGAATAATTTATTTTAGATTCGCTTCAGCTCTGCAAGGAAATTATATTGCCTTTCATTTTGTATTATCTGGCAAGATACACATATCGATCTCAA
>JAOXYJ010161762.1:0-10735 GCA_028566555.1 Lithophaga nigra
ATTTTCCTGGTGTATATAGTAATAGTTGTTTATCATGAAGCGTCCTCATTTTAGATGCAGATAAAAAAGTTGGAACCATTGATCTAATCTAAGAAAAATTACATTTCCGTTCTCTTTTATAGTTTGTTGTAGGGAGGCTTGCTTGCGTGATCGAGTGGTTAAGGTCGCTGGTTTATAACTACAAGCCTAAAAACGCTGTCGCGGGTTCGAGTCCTGCTCCCTCCGCTTCATGTGTTAAGTTTACAGACACCTACCCTTGCCTGGGGGGTTTCACTGGGTCAAGCTGTCTGGGCTTTCCTCCCCTAGTAAAGTTGGTAGGTCTGGTAGTAACAATATGGCCGAAAAATTGCTGAAGGTAACTGTAAACCCCACTGTTATATAAATAAACAAGGTACAAGATCGCAGATTGAATTTTAACTAGATTGGGACAACTGGCTTGCAACTGTAAGAGAAGAGAATCAATTGTTAGCGCTTGCAGGTAACTGCACTGTTTTATGAGGTATTTCGGGTTTTTATCTTATTTTCATTAGACAAGTTCTCCTGTCGATGTATACATACCTGCTATAGTGTCTGCATTTATACACAATATCAGGAACCAGAGATTTATTTGATTTAACAAGGTCTTGGAGCTGCTTGATGCATAATTCAGCTTATTATTATAAGGACTATAACTAGCCCAGTAAACGCCCTAACTGCTTGACCATATTATGATAGTTCCAATTATATTCTTGTTTGTTGAGACCAAACAATACAAAACAGTGCCTACGAGCTAAATTTACCACCATACAGTCTGATTTCGACCTCATGTAACAAAATAGACCATACAGTTACTTACCAAAGGTCAGTGATTTTTATTTACTGGTACACGACCAACGTTAAAACTTGTTCGCCATGATTTTGATAAACATGGCGTGCAAATACCAGTTTATGTGTCGTATCATTAAACCATCGAAAATTTTTAGACAAATTATTGCCTACCTTGCATTGATAAATAATCTGTTAATATTTTATGTCTGCATTCAGTAAAAAATTGTAGAATTAAAATTTCTGACGATTGTAATTCCTTACACCTTATAAAACAGAATAATGTAATATTTCAGGAATTTTATAGATTAAAAAAAGGTCATTCCAGTGTTAATGGCTTGACAAAAATCCTTAGTTGCGATATTCTGCATCTCATGATGCTGTATTTTGTGCGCAATGCGTATTATTCGGCGTATTATTTGTCATCACCTGTGTCTGACTGGGCGAATTTGGACCGTTGTATCTCACGACATTTACATGAGAGTACAAAACACCATGACAATGTTCGATCCACTGCAGAATTCCTTCGAATAGGATCTCTGGAAAAAGATCTGATATCCTACAGGCCAAGTCCGAGAGCTACAATGCTCGTATTAGCAGAAACAGACAAATTCTGGCATGCATTATCGACGTTATTTATTTTATGTGATAAACAGAATATGGCACTCCTATGTCATTAGGAAAAAGACAGTAAATTTGTTGCCCTGCTTTAAATGAGAGCCAAAGATTATGAGGTTTTAGCTGACCACCTTGCCTTTGCAGATCCTGGTAAAAAATTATACGTCCCAGAATGAGCTAATAAGCCTGAGTGCCAATCAGATTATAAATACTTTGGTTGTAGATTGCAGTGATTTAGGGTTCTTCGGTTTTATAGCGGACTAAGCGACAGATTGTTCAACAAAGATTTGTGTAAGATTTATTGACAAGTCTACAAAAGTGGTCATGGAAGAATTTCTTGGTTTTGCTGTGGTAAGAAGTATAATAGGAGAAGATCTTGCTGAGACATTTCTGGAAGAACTTTAACTGCT
Source organism: Lithophaga nigra (assembly GCA_028566555.1). NCBI lineage: Eukaryota > Metazoa > Mollusca > Bivalvia > Mytilida > Mytilidae > Lithophaga > Lithophaga nigra. The sequence goes on from JAOXYJ010161762.1 coordinate 1,833, forward strand.
AGGTATAAGGTTTGACAACGTGCGCGCACAAGGTTACGATGGCGCTGCCAAAATGGCGGGAATTCACAGAGGGTTGTAGTCAATGTTTGTCTTGTGTCTATGTTAGGACAAATGTTGTATGTTCTTTTTGATTTATGATTTCTGGCTGCCCCTTTGGTATCTTCGAACTTTACTTACTGTGTGTCCCACGTAACTCAGAAACTGAAATCTTGAGGAAAATAAGCGACTATAAAATTCATATTTCTCAATGCATTCATCGCAAACAACTTTCAAATGGTAGTTACTGATCCAAACTTTTAGAAACAAACTTTTTCTGACGTAATGACGTGAGCTACGTAAACAGTGACGTCATGTTTATTCCTTCAAAACAAGATTTTGCTGACTGAAAACGGTAAAGTCGTTGTAACACAAATATAACACAGAGTTGAAGTTGGTGATGGGAGTAAATAATTACGACTAAACGATATACAAGGTATAGTAACAGTTTTTTTATTTAGTCTGACACGAGAACGAAAATATTTCCAAAAAAACGACTTTCCGGGTTACGTGGGACACACAGTAGGTGTTTGGTGTTGTGTCTGTTTGCCTCCTGGTAAGTGTTTGATTCTTTATTGATTGTAGTCTGGTCTTTGGATTATTTTGTTTGATTCTGTGTTGATCACCGTCTTATTGTGTAGATGATTTAGTAAACTTCGATAATCTTCTCATTCTATTTTACAATAGTTTTTCAAATATATTACAGTCTTGGCGTAATTCATCATGATGGAGACAGTGTTCCAGAGGCAATTAACTGTCCAAGTTCCATGAACTATATTATGGCACCATCATCGGCTATAATTAACAGAAAGACTGTTGAATATAGTTTTAAATTTTCTGATTGCTCTATATATCAAATGAAACAACAAGTTAAAAGGTTAAGAGAAAGGTAGGTGGATAATGTAATTTTAAAGAATCTGACATTGTTAATATGTTTTTTGTACACTTTGTACCTTTACCTTAGCTGACATATCAAGAAATAACGAGATATTTGCTTAATTTATACAGCTGTATTGAAAGTAGTCAGTTTATAGCTGACAAATAATAGCTTTTTGTTTCCTAACAGATATAAGTATGAATTGGAATATCCAATTTGACAGGTACATACAGTGTTTTCTGAACACACTGAAGTGATTTAAACAGAGATCGAACTTCATTTCAACTGCTTTCTGTACCTCTCGTTTTGTCGGTTTGTTGATTCGTAGTTGCTAGAACAATTGCTAAAAAAAGAAAATTTGTACGTTATTGTATGTAGGTTTACGGCTAAAACGAAATATCATAATAACCATATCATGTAACAGCAACGGCCGCTGGTGGTGCTGTATAATCCCTTGTTATTTGACGTGCGCTAGTCGGATCATGACAGATAAAAATAGCAACAAAATGCCTTGATGCTAATGTACATATATGAATTTGCGCAGTATCTCTTTACCTCCAAATGGTGAGAAAATTCTTTCAACATATGATAGTTTTCTAAATGAATCTTATGATATTATGATGGTTTGTAATCTGGTAGTCCTCTGGATAATCAAGAATGCCAACAATTTCTGATTGAATTATTCCATCCATTTCAGTGATATGTAGGCATATAACAACAATACCAATCTGAAGAACAACAAGCCATAACAAATACGAAACATAAGTTTCTTCCAATACGTCAACTATTGCCAAAGTACAATGTAAAACAAATAGTATTTCAGAAATCTGTGTACATGTAAATTCAACTACATTATGATGCTAATACAAAACGCAATTTCAACATACCTACAATACGCTAATCGCACCCGACACCCTATCTAAGTATAATGTCGAGTGCTAAACTAGAAAACAAATGTCAATACTTCAAAAGACGAACTACAAGTAACAAAAACTCTCAGAATATCCGATTTAAGTATAAGCTCTTAATTTAACCTATAAAAATCTCCTAACATATTTAGCAGACGAGCAACTACGAAAGAATTTACCATTAACACCAACTAATGTCTACATAAACATTACAAACAATCAACCCAGAACAAGAAAAAAATCACTTGTGTAATCCAAATAAAAATGGTATTCAAAAACCACAACACCGACAGTGTCAAAAAATTAGATAAGTTTCATGATCATACAGTCATTTTTTGTTATATGAAGTACTTTAGTACATTGTATTAATAGTTTTCAAAATAAATGTGAGGACTGTCGTGGTTTGAAGTAGTCTCTAAATTGGGTCAAATTTCAAAAACTTTCTTTTGAGATACTTCAGGATAGATGGAAATTTTACTTGGTACAGGTGAAGTGTGCGTTATTTTTGGACCAACTTTAAATTCATATTGGTCGCCACTGAGCGGTATAATTTAAATGGAATCAGACATGACAAAAATGTTGTTTATGTAGTTCTGACCAACTAATACTTTGAAATTCAAGTTAGCGAGCGAAGTCTTTGGGTTATAATGTTCAAAGTGGAACATCGCCTTAATATGGAAGATATTCATAAAAGGGTAGGTGCTATAAGTGTTATTTTGGGCCTTATCTCGGATTTGTACCTATGTCACATATTTTGTTCTTCAAAAAGGCTTAAATACTGCGTAAACTGATAAAACATTTTTACTCTTGAACGAAGTTTATATAAATGGTTTACATAACAAAATATTGTATCAGTGTTAAGATGACAACAAATAATTAATAGAGCAAAGTTCTAATATAGAATTTAAATATACTGTTACTTGCCAAAACATAATATTTTAGTACTTTTGAAAGCAACCCACACACACTTAAATCCATGTTTACAAGTTTCAGATACAGTGCAATGTGTGCTTCAAATAAATATATTTAAACATTTCTAACAATTCCTATTAATTAATCTCTGCCATCCCGGAAGCTGTCAAACTGCCAATAACGAATATATAATTTTAGAATATAATGTAAAAGAACAGAAATCCGAATTACGAATTAAAGGCTTCCACTTTTTAAAATATCTTTGATGGCAACTAGGAATATGTGATCACTGTCATGCTATAGTCAATAAAGAGTTCCACATTCGCATCATGACACGGCCACAACAAGTCGACAAGAGAAATATCTAAATTCAGTGGTAATTCTAAGAAAGTTTTGAAATTTCAGCCATTTAGCACCAATTTTGATGTCTGCTACCCATCAGGATTTCTAGCTGCCCCAAAAATGTAACAATACGTGTTCATGACCTGCCAGGCAACATTTTGCTTAGTCTGAACCATTTGAAAATTTTCTCAGTACACGTATTCTAAAGGGTCTAATGTTAACCTATATTCCCGATAGCACCCATGTGAGCTTTTCAGTCGGGCTATACAATAAAAACACTAGGTCAGAATCACGCTAGGATCATCTATCCATAAACCTTGTAGATTGGTAGCCATGTAAGATTTCCAACTAACCAAAAACTGTAACTTATTTCGGTCAGAATCCTCTGCAACATTTTCAGCCAGATTTGATTGCAGCATATAAACGTATCACACAGACGGTTTACGTTAAGCTATATTCCCTATTGGCGGCAATTTTGGGTTTTCAGCTTGTCCAAAAAGTAGCAACACTTGATCAGAACCTCATAAGGGATCATTCATGATAAGCTATATTTCAAGAACCCTATAGCTTCTGACTGGAAGTTACATGAAATTTTAGCTGATCAAAATCCATTTTAGAATTCCAACAACTTACAAAAGCGGCAATATTCGGTAAGGAAATCCTAAGATATAGCTGCAGCGGGTTTGGTTCTATTCAGATCAGTGGTTCTTAAGAAAGAAATTTTTAATAAATCTGCCATACAGTTACTGCTAATTTCCAAAAACGGTTATCACGGTCTTAATAAGAATAATAATAATAAAAATGGCCTTTATTTAAAGAGGGTAACTCAATTAGTCTACACTAATCTGACTTGAGGCCCTCATAATCAAAATTCAGATTACATAAAATACAAACTGATAGGTACAAACAAATCATACATATAAAGCGAACAGGCAGGACAATGATGGATGAGGCAAAAATGATGGCGAAAACTTTCAACCATTGAAGCTAAAAGTGTTAAAAAAAATTTAAAAAAAAAACCCAAAACAAACGGTTATTAGTTTAAGGAATATAAACATTGGCCAAACTGGGCCCTTTGATTCCCTAATACTTTAAAAATGATATGACTTTTCAACAAAGGAATTCAAGGTAAAAACGGTATTTAAATCGGCCACTCCAAAAAGTACGATAATTGGAATTGGCCCTTTGACCACTTGTATCTCAATAAAGGAGTAATTATATATAATCCATTACATACTACAGAAACGCCTTGTCATATGGTATCCAACGAAAACTAGAGGCTCACCTGGTTCTAAACTCACCAATTCTAAGTCATTTCCAAGAAAATCTTCAAGTGTACTTCCCATACGGTCCAATGTTACACAATGTTCCACGATGGTGGTCATACGGGAATTCCAATTGGCATCAAAATAAAAGTTTGGTAAAAGACTTTCAACTGATTATTTATTGTTAGCTTCAGCTGTTGTAGTCATTTCCAAGAAGAAGTTCATCAGGTGTATTTCCCTTAGGGTCCAATGTTTAACTATGTTCCGCGGTAACAGCCATCTTTGAATTCTGAACAGTATCAAAAACATGGTTTTGGTAGAGTATCTTCCAATGAACATTTATTGACATGTTTAACTTCTTCTGTCTTAGTCATTTCCAAGTGTAGGGGATCTTCCATTGAACATTCATGGACATGTTTAGCTTCAACTGTCATAGTTCTTTCCAAAGATCTTCAAGTGTACATTTGTATTTCCCATAACGTCCAGTGTTAGACTATGTTCAATGGTGGTGTCCATCTTGGAATTCTGATCGGCATTAAAAACTTCCAATGAAATTTATGGACATGTTTAGCTGTCTTAGTCATTTCCAAAAAGAAGAAGATCTTCAAGTGTATTTCCCATATCCTCCAACGTTTCATTTTTTTCAATGGTGGAGGCCAAATTGGAATTCAGATCAGCATCAAAATCACGGCTTCAGTAGAGGAATTTCGAATGAACATTATGGACATGTTCAGTCAGACCGTCAGAGTCATTTACAAGAAGATATTCAAGTGTATTTAGGGTCTAATAATGTTAAGTATGTTCTACAGTGGAATTCCGATCAGCATCATGAACTCAATTTTGGTACAGGACCTTCCAATGAACATTTATGGTTATGTTTAGCTTCAGCTGTCATAGTTAAGATCTTAAAGTGTATTTCCCATAGGTTTCAATGTAAACTTTGTCCCGCGGTGGCGGCCATCTTGGATTTCGGATTGGCACCATGAACATCATTTTGGTAAAGGACCTTCCAATAAACATTTATGGATAAGTTTAGCTTCAATTGTCACAGTTAAGATCTTAAAGTGTATTTCCCATAGGGTCAAATGTTCAATAGTGCGGCCATCTTGGATTTTGGATAGGCACCACGAACACCATTTTAGTAAAGGACCTTCCAATGAACATTTATAGATATGTTTACCCTCAACTGTCATAGTCGTTTCCAAGCAGAAGATCTTCAAGTGTATTTCCCTTGGGTCCAATGTTAAACTATGTCCCGCAGTGGTGGCCATTTTGGATTTTGGTTTGGCACCACGAATACCATTTTAGTAAAGGACCTTCCAGTGAACATTTATGGATATGTTTAGCTTCAACTGTCATTGTCGTTACCAAGAAGATCTTAAAATGTACTTCCCATAGGGTCTAATGTTAAACTTTGTCCCGCGACTTCGGCCATCTTGGATTTCAGATTACCACCATGAATACCATTTTGGTAAAAGACTTTCCAATGAACATTTATGGATATGTTTACTTTAAACTGACATAGTCGTCTCCAAGAAGAAGATCTTCAAGTGTATTTCCATTGGGTCCACTGTTAAACTTTGTCCCGCGGCGGCGGCCATCTTGGATTTGGGATCGGCACCATGAAAACCACTTGGCTAAAGGATCTTCCAATGAACATTTATGGATATGTTTAGCTTCAACTGTTATAGTCGTTTCCAAGAAAAAGATCTAATGTTAAACATTTGTCCCATGGAGGCGGCCATCTTGTCACCATGAACACCATTTAGGTAAAGTACCTTCCAATGAACATTCATGGATATGTTAAGCGTCAACTGTCATAGTCATTTCCAAGAAGAAAATCTTCAAGTGCATTTCAAATAGGGTCCAATGTTAAACTTTGTCCCGCGATGGCGGCCATCATTGGTATCACGACCATAATTTTGGTAGAGGACCTACCAAGGATCATTCACACTATAAAACAATTCCATCGGCTGTGTAGTTTCTGACAAAAAGATCTTTGAAATGCCAGCCAATCAAAACACATTTTTGGCCCTGGCGGCCATGTTGAATATCTTATCCGCATGAAGAACACAATTTTTATAGAGGACTATCCAATGCATATTCCTGATTTTATTTGGCACAGCGGTTTCTGAGAAGATTGAAATGTGAAAAGTTAAGGCCGGACGACGACGACGACGAATATACCCCACTCCTCTATCATACTCGCCATGAATTGAATAATTACCCACTATTTGGGTATCAAAACATGAGAATAATTATGCAAAACGCACATGCTTACTTAAGAATAGATATACGTATAATGAGTTTCACGCTGTAATTAAGAAGTAAATATAATATGTAATATTTAGACATTACTAGCCACTGATTAAAAAGAAAAAAAACTGATAAACTATCATGTCATCATGTCTCTCTAGTTTTGTATTTGTATTTGTGGATGCTATGGAGCATGAATGTACTGAACAACGCAAGTCTTTTTATATCAATTTTCAATTTTTATCTGATTTCGAGACCGATAATGGTCCTAGTAGCACCTACCCCTTTGGTAAGAGCCAGAAACATATATGCAGTACTATTTGTTAACCTTTATTTTAAGCCCTAGACGGCTGAATTTGACGAATCCTATGGACAGTTGATAATATTGATTCAGGGGATCGTTTATTTTTTTGTTAATAAAAAGTATATTTGTCGCAAATAATGAATTTATTTTTAATTTCCAGTTGAAAGGAACTTAAACAGAGTTTGATTCTACAGAATAATATTGTTAAAATATTACGATTTAATTGTTATTTAAAAGGTCAAAGAAAACATGATCATGTACTTATGATGATGATGATTATTTCACTCATTTTATTTTACGTTTGGTTCTATAGGAATAGCAAACAAGACGTCAATGGATTTAGAACTGTTTTATTCTTACATTACAGGCAATCCAATTGCCTGGGAGAAGATGTTGGCTCCCAGACAGCATACAGTGTTGTTAAACCTTTTTTATCAGTACCTCCTGGTCAAATTATGGACGTTCACAGTCAGTGTCAGGAAATTTACGGGAATACATCGTTCATGTGTGTAAGTTTACCATAAATCTAACAAATTAAATTAACTATAAAAATAAAGGATTTCAGAAATCACGTTTCGAGTTATCGACCTTGATCGCAGGTGGCGTAATTATCGACCCGCCATTATAGATCTTATTCACTTACATACATAAGATACCGAGGAATCAGTAGTCAGTAGACATGCCGTTTGCAAGGTAGAGAGCCGTACTGAAACCCCATCGGTCAACCAATTTGTGTAAAACCACAGCTCGATTTAAAATGGTACAAATAAAATATTTTTATTCCTAATGCAACTCCGCTTGTGACGAAACATTTTCACATTCTTATGCAACCTGATTAATTGATAATTGTACATAATTTCTGTTATAAGATAGTTCAAAGTTGATTAAATACCTAATAATTCTCGACCAGGTAACAGGAAAACCAATTAACATGATCATTATTATCTCACCTTGAACATCGGTGTGATTTGTGTGGCAATTACTGGTTATGAACTAACATGAACGTATTTAAATAATTTGTTAAGATAAGAGAGAAGTGCACCATATTTTATTCTCCAAAACGCTATCAATTTTATATTAATTGATATGTCGATTGTAGAACATTTGAAATTAAAAAAAAATTATTTCGTTATAAATATGTCTTCAATTAATTTTCGACGGAGCCAAATTTTTCACGAAGATAGATGACTGTTAAAGTTCGTCTTTATGAAAATCATGTGTACATTTTTTACAGGAAAGAAAAAATAGCTTCGATACATTTATTACCAGCAAACAAGAATAAAGGTGACGGGTTCAAATAAAATGACCTAAGGGAAAGATATTATATTTTAGTCAAAAAATGCACACGTGTTGTCATTCAAATAATCGGCTGAAAATTTAACACATTTTTTTAATTTCAAATATTTTTTATTTAAATATTCTATGTGACACGCTCTCTAACAGATATCATATCCTCTTGACAGGGTATCCTCTCAAACTAGTGTTAGCAGTGAAATAAATAGCAATGGATTTATCTAAGCAATTCAACAGTGATCTGCTTGACAGAATGTCAGGTTACACTCAAGGAAGTCTCTAAACCATCTGTACCAATTAAGCTACAGCAAAAATGATGGCTTGTGTGGTTGAGTTTATTCGCAAAATTTGTATATGTAAATGAAAGTTACATGAGATCAAAGAATTGCTCTGCTCATTCGTACAGATTTCTCTGCATCAGCTTAATTTGCCACGAATCTGCACATTAATTTGTAGCCTTAAATTTACCACATTAAAGATAAGCACATCCCTCAAATGATACGTTTTCGCTTTTTTAAAAATTATTTTTTATACATTTATTTATTTTATCTTTATTGGAAAAGTATTTTGAATAAATCCGGAAGATTTCGTATAATCCATCTAAAATTTACGGATATAATTTATAACTCCAGACAAAAGTAATAATCATTATTACTCGAAAAACTGAATTATCTGACTAAATCGTTCGCTTTTTCTGGTTGTAAAACTTA
>JAOXYJ010161871.1:0-10733 GCA_028566555.1 Lithophaga nigra
TGAAACCATACTTTTAACAAAATCACAAAATTTATGAACTGTAAATTTCGAACAACATGTATCTAATAAATCATGTCAGTACGGAAGCACTGACTACTGGTCGGATGATAACCTCGGGGATTAACAGTCCACCAGCAGTGGTATCGACCCAGTGGTAGTAATTCAAAATCACAGATACCAATTTTACAGAGTACGAAACATTTTTCTGGAGTAATCTTCATCAGGTACACTCACGACCAAAAGACAGGAAAGGCAAAACATTTCAAAATATTGGGAGCACAAAAAAAAATAAAAATAAATCAGCCTTTCTTGATAAACAGTTCATCAAGAATCAGTTTTTTATTCTAATTAAAGATCAGAAATTTTTAAATTTTAATAGGGTATTCATAAGCAGAATCTCAAGTGAACTAACCTGCAAAATGTCTTCCTTTTGAACTATAGGTCTCGTCAAATTGTTCTGAAACAGATAGATTGTGATATGTTGTCATATGTGAATAGTTATGAATTATTTATTATTGGCGAAAAGAGAACTATAAAGTAACATTCTTACAGCTGAGATAATTTTCGAAATGCAGACATTGACAAGTTAAATAATAAACTTATTCATCTTACTTTCAAATTTGATGTCCTTAACCGTTTGGATAAGCATTAATTAATCATGTTCAAAGAACATACAGGATGAACAAATAAATTTTTAAAAAAAAATATTGCTTCTGACAATATATGAAGGAAACAGAAAACATTTAAAGAAAGAAGTCAATATTAAAGAGTAAAACCTTATAGTAACAAAGGAATAAATGTCATAATTGATGAAAAAGGATTCTAGAGTTGAACGTGATATTTACGGGAATGGACAGTTAGTGTTTATATTAGGTATAGAATTTTAGTCTTTTTACCAATATTGGAAAACTACTTTTACCCTGCAATATATTTTTATTTTCAATTTAAGAAGCCAAAATATCTAAACTATCATGGAAGAAAATTACTAGTACGGTGCGTCTCCTGATGAGAAATAATTAGAATGCAGAAGCATAGGCTACTATTGGAAAAGTAACCCTCCATGAAATAAGTTTTGAACCCTTTTCTATTAGATTACTTAACTGACACAAGGACCCTTTTAACTCAACGCTAACAGTGTATCATGGTAGTTTGTCCTTTCTTCTATGGAATATTGAATTCATGCCTTAATGAATAAAATTTTTGCTCCTAGGATATAACTATCATACAGTTTCTGATCTTGTATTTTGTATTGAATGTGAAACACAATCCTTGTGTTCATTGGAGTCAAACTTTTATGGGATATTCCGGGTCTCAAAGTTTCTAGCATGCAGACATAATTGGTTATACTACTAAGAATGAAATTTCATACACAGTATTTTCATAATGTTTGATAAAAAACTGCAAGATCCCACAAAGAGATGTGTATACCTGTATACATATCTTTGGTATGTATACATGTATATATGTAAAATTCTTTTGTAAGACAACTAGGTTAATGACAGCAAACAAGTAAATATTTCTTCATAGTTGACATGCAAATAAGGTGTTCTCTGTAGTCAGCTGAAGCTGATGAGTGTTTTCATTTCAGAGTTTTTTGGAGCTACAAAGAAGCCCAGTGATATGTACCTCCATTATCCATGGTTCAAGTCTATGTGTAAGACAAAAGAGTCTCCTAGGGAGCCAAACATGGCTTTTATGTCATAAATCAAATACTTTGGATTCTAGCCACCTTTTTGATGAGGTTCAAAGTTCTTGTCTTTTATCAATGTATTTTACATGTAGTCATAAAATGTAAGGTTTAATATGTTTGTATATTTGTCTATTTCTTAACAAGTAGTTTCTAATCCTTTTTTGCCAAGAAGTATATGCAAACTGGATTTTTTGCCAGATTTGGTTAGCAGAAATATACATCTACTTTCATGCATTTTGCACCTATTTTTGGAATAATCATGAAAAGTTAGCATAAAACTGTTATTTCTATTGTTTACATATTAGAAACACAAATCCAATCTCTTGTATTCTGCCCTGAAACAGTGTCTGATAAATAATGCAGAACTATTATCAATATAGTACAGCCAACTATCTGCCATGCAAAATTCGGAAACTTCGTGAGAACATTATCGACGTAAGGTAAGTAAATACACATTTTATGTGGCATACGGGAATTGCTTCCCTGCAACTGAACCCATACCACATGTACGTGTGTTCTCGAAAACTAGGTTGAAATAAGTCATAATAAACCCCCTTCAAATATCAACAGAAACAATCTCATTGAGGTAGCCAATTTTCAGAGTTTATCCGTCACTTACAGTCAGTCTCATTCGGTGTCTGTAATTCTTTAATGCTCGTGTTTGTACATTTTAACGGCAATGTTGTATTTTCTTTGACTACATGAATGTATGTGGAAAGCCTGACATATTACACACCACCAGCACTCGATTTTATGAATGCCTGTTACTTCAAGAACCCAAATATATTAAATTTAATTATGTTTGCTTACGACTTTACTTTTTAATCTTGTTTTGTGCTATGCACTTACCATATTTACATTTGAACTGGAAGACGCCATATTTTTTCCTGATTATACATGCGCTTTCGCTGTTATACTGCAAATAATATGAAGTGTGAACAAAGCATTCAGGACAAAAAGTTGCATTTGTTCCACATCCGATGAGTTTTTTATAATTATGGGCAAATTGCATTTCTGTAACGAATGTCAAGAGGGTACGAGACAACAATTAATAATAGAATTTCCGGGAACTAAATTCAGACCTGATGCAAGATTAGTGCACCATATCACATATCATTTACATACTGCAAGTTTTCAAATGCATGTATATTTCTAATTATGGCAAATTATAAGATTTGAGAGAAACAAGGCACAGCAGACAGATAATAATGATGTTGGAAACGGAAACTTATTAAACTTACTGTTTTGCACCGTTGAAATATAGTGTTGCTATATTGTATTTACCTGACATCATTATTCTTTTCATATATCTGTAAGAAAAGATAAATTGATGGTTCAAAAATCGAAAACAGAAATTCAGTTCACTTGTTTGGTTATAACAAGAGTTTGTAGGAAATTACTATCTCCATTTTTTGTGTTTTTCCTTTAGTTATACGTTAATATTTTGATGTTTTGGTTTTTTTTTAATATTCAAAGGTATTACGTTATACAAATTGACGCCACAATGAATATAATATATATACAATATATAGTCAGTAATATTTTTGGAAAACATATTAACATTAATAAATATTAAACACATTTGTATGTACACGAATGGCTTCTTGGTGTTCTAATTCTTGAATTTGATTTGTGTTTTGGATTTAGAGAACAATACTTGCTGACAGTATCATACAGTATACTCTGAGTACTCAACTGTAACCAAAAGATATAGAAAGCATGTAGCACTAACCTAATTTGATTATAAGATTTTAATCTATGCTGCAATTTAACCTTTGTTTGCTTTTCAGACTTCTTAAACAGTTCTAGATAGGTTAAGTGGGGAAGCAAACTAGAATATTGGTCTTGTGTGATGAAAAATGCGTACCCGTCAGTCGTCAACCCGTAAGTAAGTAAGTACAAAAGTGTATCTTAGCAAAGTTGTTCTGGATTGATCTCTTTGTCAAAGTTATTGCTTTAAGATAAAATAGGCTAATGGCATTTAATATGAGACAAAATGTTTAAACTGGTCTGCCGTAGAAAGAATATGTGCAAACAACTGAAGTCTGGTTTGATCTGTTTTGACAGCAGACTTGAATATATTTGAAGTTTACTTGAAAACATCCAAAAATTTTCGAGATTTTAATTTGACCTTCTTGTATATTAACTTGCTGGTCTGTTCACAAGAGAGGGATGACCATGTTGACAATAACATCGACTTCCTGAATTTGACACAATGTATGACGCAATATCGAATCTTCATCTATAAATTTATACAGTATCGACAACCATATGTAAAATCGTATGGAGATCAAAGTTTAATCCACGTGCCTGTCATCAAACCAAAACAAGACTGTTCACCAATACTGATATATAGTTAGTTCTTAACTTATCAAACCATTGCAAATAATACGTTCTTAAAGTTACAGCTTCAAAATAATTCTAAAAAAATTACTTCATTATTTCAATTTATTTCATATGATACAGTACACAATATACAGGATTTGGTTATCTCATTTTTACTACAAGTCCTAATGACCGACTACTTTAAATCATAATATTTAGGAAGGAAGGCTAAAAGAAAGGTCTTACCAACACTAAACAAACTTAGCCACTTTTCTCTAAATCTGCATTCGATACTTTTTCAGTTAACTGAGGTGTTGATTACATTTTGTATATGTGCTTAATGGATATGGATTGGATTATACCATAATTTCATAAACAAAATCAGCGTTTGGTTGCTGTCTTGAATCATAATAAGGGTTTTCTGTGAAAAATATCCTGAGACCAGATGTTTTTTAATTTCAAAACGTTTTTTAATGTATTTTCAACCACTATATGTCCCTTTCATTTTCAGATATTTTACTGAACTACTGCAGTGTAATGGAATGGAGGCCTTGGTCGATTGTTTCTATATATTTTTGATGTTATACTTATAACGAGATTTGTCACAGTAAGTTTTTATCTACAATCAATATCCCATTTTTTGTCCCAGTTGCAATTTCAGTTATATGTTTTTTTCAGTTTGACTCAGATAGGTAGAAGCTGATTCCATATATCGTTGTTCTTACTTTATAAGAGGTAAGCCTGTTAGTTGAATAGTGAAATGAATGAATTGTTTCCTAAAGCTTACTGAAGTTTCTGAAAGGAAAGCAGAAATCAAATACAGAGCCGATTTGTTAGAGAAGAATCAGAGATGCTTATGATTTAGAGTTCACCATATTAAGCTAACGGGCGAACTGGGTCATTTTACGAAACATCGTTCTTTATTGAATACTTAAATGTTCAAAATGTTTCTTTAATATGAGTGTTGAATGCTTAGCAATGAGAGAAGGATATAATTACACGTGCACTAAGAAATTCTGCAGAACGGTTAAAAATAATAAAAGTTTAGACGAATTCCCGGAAAACCCTCACCTATGGCAAGAATTCTACCTTCAAATTCTTTTTCAAGAAAATAATATTTTGTGATACCAATGTAAGTACAAATCAGATATAATCCAAACACTTAAAGATATCACAGAAGAAAAAACTAAAGCTTAACCTTTACATTTTTAAACTTTACAAAGGCAATTACGCACTAAAATTATTGATGGACCAAGCTTTTTCAAACGATAAAGATTTAATTCCATGGTGAAACTTGTTAAGGACAGTAACTCCTATACGAATTGATTAAGCAAAATTGGAGCGACAGTGTCCCAGTACTAGTCCCATCTTGGTCCTAGGTTCATTTTTCTATCTCTGACAGCTTTGAAGTAGCATGCACATGAAGAGACAAGAATTGGGACGTAACCTTGACCTCAAACCTCTGACATTTATTTAGACCAAAGTTCATAAGGATAAAATGAAAACAACTGCAAGTTTCTTTGATTTATGCATAGTACTTTTGGATTATTAGGATTAAAATACTTTTTTAAAATATAAGGGGAAGTAACACCTACAACATCCTTCTACTCATGTAACAACATATCAGTATAAAATCTCAACAAATCAGAGGAAGATTTTTTATGGGTTGTTAAATTGAATTCGAGCAGTAAACAATGTTCGGAACAATAACTGTAAGTCAAAATAGTTTGGTTTGACAGTTCATCACCAAATAATTTTTCAGACAGATCCTACATCTAATTCTCATTTTGATGTACTACAGTTGCATAGTTTTGCGAAAGGTTGAAAGAGATAAACAAAAATAATCGGAAGAAATATAAAAGAGGCTTCCACTTTAAGTTGATGATAGTTTTACTTTTGAATCGCCTAGAAAAGATTTTTTTTCAAAAACACATCTGTTAATAGATAAGGAAGATGAACATATTTGGTGTAGTTTTCTATCACCAAATGAATCGTCATTATCAACCTATATTTTAAACTACTTTTCTAATGCAATATACTCTTAAAGAAAGTGACTAAATTAAGTATATTAGACGTTTACAAACGCTGTCATAAAACCACATTAGTTATGATTTAAGTTTTCATTTTTGAATTTATTTTCATTTTCACAGGTCTAAATGAAATTGAACATGTTGAAGCAAGCTTAGTTAATCTTGCGCTGTGTCTTTCATGTTTTGAATATTTTCTAACTTGAAATGTAAATGAAGGAGTTTTGTGAAGAATCCTTAATGTGTTTGAAATCACTATAGAAATCATATTTGTTTTTCACAGTATTATAAAGTCTTATCCTCTGTAAGAGGTATATTTAAAACTTAAATTCTTATTTTTGGGGAAAACTGCCTTTATGAAATCAGTGTGTAAGTATATGTGTGTTGCATACAGCCATATCATTTATAGGTTGAATTAAAAACAGCAACAAAATTAATTACTTTATCTGTCTTCTTTTAATCTTCAGACGTTTACAAAGTAAAGGATTGAATTCTGTAATGAAATAATATTTTATAGAACAGATACATGTAAAAGTTTTATAGAATCGTCTTGCTTTGTTCATCATCTTCGACAATAATGATAACATTTCAAT
Organism: Lithophaga nigra; assembly: GCA_028566555.1. Taxonomy (NCBI): domain Eukaryota; kingdom Metazoa; phylum Mollusca; class Bivalvia; order Mytilida; family Mytilidae; genus Lithophaga; species Lithophaga nigra. The sequence continues at coordinate 6,636 of JAOXYJ010161871.1, forward strand.
TTTGTAATGTACACGAATGCAGTGTAAAATGTCATGGGTTAACTGCAGTTACCATATCAACGTCAGATTCTGTTTTAAAATAATCAAGAACTAATATTAATAAAACTTAAAATGCCAAAGTTGCATGTGAAGTCTTCTGTCTTGAGAGACGACATGCATATTTCACCTAAGAATTCCTTCCATAAATTCCAATTCATCGGTTGCAGTAAAAACAGATTAAAGCAATACAGAGAAATTATTTTTGCATATATAGGGTTATTAAGTTTTGTGAAAAAAATGTAAATGACCCCGAGTTGAATGCTTATTTCATTTCAAATGGCGGGAATTAAGAAACCACAGCATAAACCATGAAAAATTTTAAGAAAGTTTGTTTTGTCGAGGTGTCACTTATTTTGAAGGAAAATTTATGAAAAAAAACTTCAACTTGCATATCACGATAGCACGAGGGAAGTGCATAACAAATTACTCCTTTAAGTCCTTTCAAACTACCTCTTAGAACAAAATATAACTGGTCTCACTACGTTAGGGGTTTACCTTCGTCTGAATTTGGATTCGGCGTTTCGTTCATGGATCTGTGAGGTTTCATCTCTGGTTAGTATTTACAGTTTTGTTTTGTTTCTCTAAATAGGAATGAGAGACCAAGATGAAAACAAGTATGGAATTATTTCTACATAGTGATTCTGAGCTGTGATATTAATTACGATATTAAAGATGACAGAAAATATAAAGAATGATGTTGATTGTAATAACACTATTTTAAAATTTTTGTATACACATTTCACTTAAATGGTTATAATTAAAAGGGTCTTCTTTCTAGCCTGATAACTGCAGTTGAAAACTAGTATAACAACGTTTTTTTTTTAACTTTTTGAGTCAAATTTAGATATAACAACCTGTCTTTAAGACGGATTGCGACAAGGCCGTTCTTCGGTCAATCGTAAAATCCTGCTTAATGTATCTGAAATGGAAAAACATCTATTGGGTGAAAGAAATTCAACATTTTTTTACTTGACCACGGCCCTGTCATTGCGTCCCCAGCAATTAAAATGGCGGCTGAAATTCTCAACAATATGCATTTTCGTTTTGTACATAATGCTGTCTCTCCGAAAATAAGAAATTTTTGTATTTAATCATTAAGAGAATCGCTACGCATTACTTGTGCCGGTTATTTTCCAATCAAGATGTTTAATATCTGTAAATTTTACGAATATTCATACTTTAACCTAAACAGTAATAACTAGAATAATGTATTAGATCAATATTCCAACCTGAAACCTGGAGAGAGTATCTTACTTTTCGACAGAAACTTTCTTTAATAATGTTGGGGAGTAATATTCTATTTTAAAGCTTATAATTCTGCTTCCAACAGACGGAATATTTTAATTATTCGGTGAGAATCCCTATCAGTGTCATAAAATATAATGCTACTGTAAGATGTTAAGTATTATCATTATCTTGCTCTTTAATACATCCTCTTCAAGAATGAGTCAAAAGAATTTCACTACAGAAAGTTTAATAAATTATCGACAAAATAAAGATAATTCAACATATCTCAAAATAAATAATTATATCTACAGAACAAAAACACAGAAGGATGAATGTACAATTTAAATAATTCTGGAAACAAATAAAAAAACACAGAAGGATAAAAAGTAAAACACACAGAGAGATAAACAAATGAAGTGCAAATGGTAGTTGTCCTGATTCGTCTTTTAGTGTACTTTAATAAAAAAGCAACTTTTAGAGAAAATATGTAAAAAATTAATTTCCCTATTATTCATAGTATTCTTTTTAACACTTTTGTTCATTCTAAATACTGTGAAGATTTGCTCCCCAGTTTCTGTATTAGATGTGTTTGCATTATATATCTTCAAAGAAATATTTAGTTATTTTTTATCTTTTAGCCCTTACCGATGGATTAGATGTCTTTGCATTATATATCTTCAAAGAAATATTTAGTTATTTTTTATCTTTTAACCCTTATCGATGGATGGAGACATAACCTGAACAAAAGTTAACTTAATCCTGTTCAAATGACCGCTCTACAGAACAGCTTTAGAAATTCTGACCAGACCAGCAAGTTAACTTTAGCCCTAACAGAGCGGACCTGGATCTAGTCTGTTTTTTTACTAACAGAAAGTCTGCTCTAGGCTTAATCAGTCCTGTCCTGAGAACAGGTCTAGATTAACATGATTAACGAACCAGACCATAAAGAGGACAAGTTTGCTTTACAGATTTACCTTTAAATTGCAACATTATAGATCTTAAATTATAAAATGATGTGCATTTTTTGCCTTTCTGTTAAAAAATTGTGATAGAAAGAGAGGAAATGAATTATATAAATTACCTGATTTGAAACAATTATGTTGTCAATTTGTATTAAAGTTTCACGAATTTTCGGCACCGATTTACCACATCTTTGTAGTTTGACTGAAATATTTAACACCTATCAGTAACAGGCCAGGGCAAATACCTTATGCATAATTATGTTAAAATTGATTGTCCCCTTTAGGCTCCCGGATGGTTGCAAACTCCCTCGAGATTGAATTTCATATAACATACTGCTACATAACAGTATAAAGTGGCAAAATGCCTTATGGCGATTTTCTTTTTACAAGTTTGGACGTCTTGCCCTTTGCTTAATAAAGACTCTTGGGTAAAAAATTTGGGCTCATTTACTTTTTACTTTTTTCTTTGTTCATGTTTATGTGTGTTCTTTTTAGATTTTATCGTTAGCCCCTTTCTACAGCTCAACCATGACCTTATTTCTTGATATTTTCTTTACGTAATCATACACAGGGCATTTTGCCCCTTTATACCATTATGTAGCAACTTATAAGCCTCGTGTAGTGACCTGAATTGTTATGGACTCCCTTACGACCGACTTTCATATAACGTATTTGTACGTAACAGTATAAAGGGGTTAAATGCCTTATGCATAATTACGTTAGGATTTATTGGCCCATTTAGGGACCCGAGTGGTTGAGAACTCTCTTAAGACTGAATTCCCTGTAACATATTGGTACGTAACAGTATAAAGGGCCAAAATACCTTATGTATGATTATGTATAGGTTGACTCTCCCATATAGTGGATTGAATTCGCGAACTCACTTGAGACTGAATTTTATATAATAGATTGGTACGTTCCAGTATAAAGGGGTGAAATAATTACATAAAGAATTACTGCCCCATTTGGAGACCTGAATGGTTGCGAAGTAATTCCCTGTTTTTGAGACTGACTTTCATATAACATATAGGTAACAGTGTAAAGGGGCAAAATGCCTTATGTATGATTACGTAAAGGCTGACTGCCCTATATAATGACCTGATTGGTTGCGACCTCCCTTGAGACTGAATTTCATATAACATATTGGTACGTAACAGTATAAAGGAGTAGAATGCCTTATGTATAATTACGTAAAGATGTGCTGCCCCGAATAGGGACGTGAATTGTTGTGAACTCCCTTGAGGCTGAATTTCATATAACATATGGGTACTTAACAGTATAAAGGGGCTTAATTTCTTGTGTATGATTACGTAAAGATTGATTGCCACATATAAGGATTTGAATGGCTGTAAATTCCCTTAAGGCGACATTTAATATAACATATCGATACATAACAGTATAACGAGGCAAAATACCTGATGCAAAATTATGTAAAGATTGATTGCCCATTTAGGAAATGGTTCCGAACTCCCTATGGACTGAATTTTTTATAACATGTCGGTACGTAACATTCTGAAAGGGCAATATGCTTAATGTATGATTATGTACCTGTGAAGGCTGACTACCTTAAATACAGGGACCTGAAAGGATGCCAACTCCTTTGAAACTAAATTGCATATAACATATTGGTACGTAACAGTATGAAGGGGCAAAATACTTTATGCATGATTACCTTAAGATTGATTGCCCAATTTTGTGACCAGAATGGTTGCGAACCCTTTAGACTGAATTTCATATGACATATTGGTACGTAGTTGTATTGTAACGATTTATTTTTGGTACGTAGTTGTATTGTAACAGTTTATTTCTTCCGGCGTGAAATTGTTTCCGAACTCATTAATTTATACACTTTTGACGGAATAAAGCTGGA
>JAOXYJ010161982.1:0-10731 GCA_028566555.1 Lithophaga nigra
ATTTCAATGACTGGTTTTGTGGAAAATCTTAGTTTTTTGTTGAAAAATCACTGATTTTGAGAATTGAGCCTTGTTTACACAATAACTGGAATAGATCTCGTCTGATTTCGAATTTATTTTGCATGTGCCTTGCAATTATCACTATCTTGGATGAGTTCTCATATGGAAATATTTCAATGACCATTTTTGGGGAAAATCTTGTTTTTTTGTGGAAAAATTGCTGATTTTAAGAATTGAGTCTTGTTTACACTATAACTTGAGTAGATCTCACCTGATGTAGATTTTTTTTTGCGTGTGCATTTTAGTTATCATTATTTTGGATCATTTCGTATATGGAAATATTTCAATAACCACTTTTTGGGAAAATCTTGCTTTTTTGTTGAAAAATTGCTGATTTTGAGAATTGAGCATTGTTTACAAAATAAAGTTCTAATGTGGAAATATTCCAATGACTGTTTTGGGGGAAATCTGGGGGAAGTGGGGGGATACGTTGCTCATTCATGTGCTACACGATGCTTTTATTGATTTAGAAAAAAAATCTGTCACATTTTTCTCAGAGACCGCACATGATGGCTTCCAAATATTTGGCATAGATTATCGGTATGGAGAATAGTTTCATTTAAGACATTTTCAAATTCCACTTCAATCGCATTGGTGGTGAAATGGTTAGCGTGCTCCCCTCACATGTGGGAAATCGGGGTTAATATCCTGGTCGCGTCAAACAAGAGACTTTAAAATTTGTATTTGCTGCTTCTCCGCTAAGCACACAGCATTAAGGGGTAAGAGCAAAGACTGGTCGGCTCAGAGTCAGCATACTGTGTCTGAGTGGGGTGGCATGTCTTCCTGTGGACAGTTACTTCAGTGTACTCGATTCAGCGTGTCGGTCTAGTAGTCTAGTACAAAGCAGGATTCTTCTCATTTCACTAGATGCAACTTGTTCTCGTCATAATATAGATGAAAAATTGTTGACTTGGGGTTATACAACAATCATTCATCCATCCAATTCCACTTCCTGTTTGATGTAGCTAAGAATACTGTCGGCATAACACCTGAACACTTACCTATTACTGTTTAGACGTTATTGGATGTTGATTATAATCAAAGAATTACTACATATTGTGTTACTTTACAGAAAAGAAGAAATAGCTATGTATATGAAATTCCACGGAGACAAAGGAGGTAATTAACGGGTTAATAAAGCATATTTTATAAACCTCCCAAAATAATGCCATTGTTCTTATAAATGTATAAGTGGTAGTAATAAAATTCACTCCCATTTCGACGGCTTAATAAGCGTTTTTAGAAAAGTATATCGTCGAAGTTCAGTTCACATCGAATATCTGTAAGGATTAATCGTAATGTATTTTTCCTTTCATGAAGAAATAAACTGAAGTTTCACGAAATTTTAATGCCAGAAGTCGAATTCAAAAAAATATACCTTTTTTATTTCCATTGCAACAGCAGAAAAAAATTATCCAACGAATGTCTTTTTTTGTGCATAATTTTCCTAAACTTGATGCAGGGAGTTATATAATTTTTTTTTTAAAAGATTGGTTCAGCAGGTACTGAAAAAAAAGTTATTTAACAATTTTTCATACTTTCGCGGCAACGACAGCCATTTTTTCCAAACTTCAAATGCACATCTACATGATCTATGCATGGTGGTTACTGTTTCTGTAATCAAAATCAGTGGAAAAGGATGAGGAACCATAAATAGTGAATAGAACAATAGGTCACCCAGTGACTACGTTAGGGTGACATAATAATTAAATAAAGTCATCTTCGGCATCAGTCTTTGTAATGTTGAGTGCACGTATAAATTGTCCACATTTTGTAAGCCTTATTATCTTCTTTTCATAGGAGTGAAGTTCAGATTGATAAGGAAAGCATAGGTGGAAATGAAGCTAATGGTAATATAATTTAGTCCTCATTTCCTGAAATGCAATATCCTTTTAATGGGAAGTAAAGGGAATAAGTGTGTCAAATTAAAAATTAATATTACAAAATATCGTGAATTCTGTATATAATTTTTACCAATTTGAAAAAGAAGGGTTTAAATCGTAACGTTTTCCTCTGAAAAACATAGTGTCCTCCGTGGGACTCAGAAAGCAATATCAGCTTGACAGGTACATTTAAATAACATCAATTGTTACTCGGGTTCAAGGGGAAAACTAAGTACAGTTTTGAAATAAAGAAAATATCCTTCGTGTTGTTTTCAAAATATTGCACACTGAACATTTTTCAGAATATGAAGAAACTTGACTATTAAGTATTTGTAAGCCTGTCTATTCAATTTGAGCCGTGAATGTTCAGTTTAAATGTTAACTCGTCGCAAGAAAGAGAACATGTAATAAGGTGTAAAAAATGTAGACAAAATGCGAACAAACTTTGTTCAAAGGTGAATATTTTTATTTTTTGCTTAGGTTGTATAAATATATATCTTAGATTTTTAGCTCACCTGACCCGAAGGGTCATGTGAGCTATTGCTACCACTGAGCGTCCGTCGTCCGTCGTCCGTCCGTCTGTCGTTAGCTTTTTACATTTTAATCTTCTTCTCTGAAACCACGGGGCCAATTTAGACCAAACTTGGCAGGGATGGCCCTTTCAGAATTGTGTCCGACGTCTCCGCCCGCCATCCAAGATGGCCGCCATGCTAAAAATAGAAAATTCGGCAAAAAATCAATTAAAAATCTTCTTCTCTGAAAGTACCTGGCCAATTGGAACCAAACTTGGGTGGAATGGTCCTTGGGTGGTCCCCTTTCAGAATTGTGTCCGACGTCCCCGCCCGCCATCCAAAATGGCTGCCATTGCTAAAAATAGAAAATTCGGCAAAAAAATCAATTAAAAATCTTCTTCTCTGAAAGTACTTGGCCAATTAGAACCAAACTTGGGTGAAATGGTCCTTGGGTGGTCCCCTTTCAGAATTATGTCCGACGTCCCCGCTTGCCATCCAAGATGGCCGCCATTGCTAAAAATAGAAAATTCGGCAAAAAATCAATTAAAAATCTTCTTCTCTGAAAGTACTGGGCCAATTGGGACCAAACTTTTGTGGAATGGTCCTTGGGTGGTCCTCTTTCAGAATTGTGTCCAATGACCCCGCCTGCCAACCAAGGCGGTCGCTATCAACCGACATAGTTTTAACATAGGACCCTATGGGAAAAATGTTTTAAAAATCTTCTCCTCTGGCTCAGGCTCTGAAACTGCTGGGCTTATTGGGACCAAACTTTGATGGAATAGTCCTTAGGTGGTGTTTCAGAATTGTGTCCGATGGCCCCGCCCGCCAACCAAGGCAGCCGACATCAACCGACATAGTTTTAACATAGGACCCTTTGGGAAAAATGTTTTAAAAATCTTCTCTGAAACTGCTTTGCCTATTGGGACCAAATTTTGATTAAACCAAATTCATCCAAAGATTTTTTATAAGAGTCATTTCAGCAGATGATTCATCATGCAGACATTTATTATCACTCAAATGGCTTATTTAAGTCAGGTGAGCGATACAGGCTCACCTGAGCCTCTAGTATTTAAATTTTTCTGCAAGTAGTCTTGTTTGTAACTTTAAAACATTTAGAATTAGGAATTTTCATACTTCTCCTGTTGCCATGGCAACCATTGTTGATAGAAACCCAAAATAAGCTTTCATTTGTTTTTAGCTCACCTGACCCGAAGGGTCATGTGAGCTTTTGCTACCACTGGGCGTCCATCGTCCGTCCGTCGGCGTCATTAGCTTTTTACATTTTAATCTTCTCCTCTGAAACCACTCTACCAATTTGGACCAAACTTGGCAGGGATAGTCCTTGGATAGTCCCCTTTCAGAATTGTGTCCCACGATGGCCGCCTTCAGCCGACATAATTTTAACACAGGACCCTATGGGAAAAATGTTCAAAAATCTCCTCTGAAACTGCTTGGCCATTTGGGACCAAACTCTGGTAGAATGGTCCTTAGGTGGTCCCCTTTCAGAATTGTATCCGATGACCCCACCAGCCAATTAAGATGGCCACCATCAGCCGACTTAGTTTTAACATAGGATCCTACATGCCCTGTGGAAAAAATGTTTAAAAATCTTCTCCTCTAAAACTGCCTGGCCATATCGGACTAAACTTTGGTGGAATGGTCCTTGGGTGGTGCCCTTTCAGAATTGTGTCTGATGACCCAGTAGTCAGTGCTTCAGCGTTGACCACGATTTCTAAGATACATTTTGTTATAAATTTACGGTTAATAAATTTCGAAATTTTATAAAAACTAAGGTTCCAATTCCCTCAGGCAAAGTTGACCTTAGCTTGATTTTGGCTGTGCTGTTTAGGACCCTTTCGATATTGTGCTCACAATATATTTGAATTTGTTTGGTTTTCCAATGTTTTGGTGACGAGCATGTCTCATGAAGGTTAATCCAGAAAAGCGCTTCACACGCAATAAAATTGGTATCTTCTTTGTTTATGACCCAGTCTGCCAACCAAGATGGCCGTCATCAGCCGACATAGTTTTAACATAGGACGCTTTGGGGAAAATGTTCAAAAATATTTTTCTCTGAAACTGCTTGGCCAATTGGGACCAAACTTTGGTGGAATGGTCCTTGGGTGGTCCCCTTTCAGAATTATGTCTGATGACCCTGCCCACCAACCAAGATAGCCACTATCAGCTAACATAGTTTTAACATAGGACCCTAAAGGAAAAATGTTCAAAAATATTCTCCTCTGAAACTGCTTGGCCAATTGGGACCAAACTTTGGTGGAAAAGTCCTTTGGTGGTCCCTTTCAGAATTGTGTTTGATGACCCCACCCGCCAACCAAGATGGCAACCATCAGCGGACATAGTTTTAAAATAGGACCCTATGGGGAAAGTGTTTAAAAATCTTCTATGAAACTGCTTGGCAATATCCGACCAAATTTTGGTGGAATGGTCTTTGGGTGGTCCCTTTTAAGAATTGTGTCATATGGCCCCGCCTGCCAACCAAGATGGCTGTCATCAGCTGACATAGTTTTAACATAGGACCCTATGGGGAAAATTTTTAATATCTCAAAACCGTAACAGATGGCTGATAAAATATAATGGCAAAAATGTTGAGAATGTCAAGGGCTACATTTCATTCGATTAGTACAAAGTCATCCAATGACTCTTTATAAGAGTTATTGCCCCTGATTGGCTATTCTGTTACGGTTTTTGACTAATATTTCGAAAACTGTAATAGATGGCTGATAAAATGTAATGGTAAAAATGTTCAGCATGTCCAGGGCTACATTTCATTTAATATGACTAAAGTCAGCCAACAACTCTCTAAGAGTCATCTTCAGCGATGATTAATCATGCAGACATTTCTTAACACTCAATGGGCTAAATTAAGTCAGGTGAGCGATACAGGCTTACCTGAGCCTCTAGTTTTTATATCCCTTCAATATGTGTAGGTATAAGAATATATTTAATTCTGGTGTATATTTATCAGTGTATGTGAAATACCAACATTGGTAACTGTTACCATAGAAACAAGGTTTAGTATTTGATTTTTGCATATTTGTAACCATGGTAATGACATTTACAACCAAATTATCATGATTTGTTTACATTTACAGAGTTACTTGATGTTCTACATCTGAAATCACAGTATTTGATATTTGTTGTAATTATTAGCTCACCTAACCCAAAGGGTCATGTGAGCTTTTGCTATCACTGGTCGTCTGTCTTAGTGGTTAACCTTTTGCATTTTAATCTTCTCCTCTGAAACCAAAGGGTCAATTTGGACCAAATTTGACAGAGATGGTCCTTGGGTGGTCCCCTTTCAGAATTATGTCTGACTATACCCTGCCCGGTAAGATGGCCGCCATTGCTAAAAATAGAAAATTCGGCAAAAAAAAATCATTCAAAATCTTCTCTGAAACTACTTGGCCAATTAGGATTTTGGTGGAATTGTCCTTATGTGGTCCCCTTTCAGAATTATATCCGATGACCCCATCTGCCAACCAAGGTGGCGGACATTAGCCGACATAATTTTAACATAGGTCCTACGGGAAAATGATTTAAAAATCTTCTTCTCTGAAACTGCTTGGCCGATTCGGATCAAACTTTCACGGAATGGTCCTTAGGTGGTCCCCTTTTAGATTTATGTCGATGACCCCGCCTGCCGTATAAAAATCTTCTCCTCTGAAACTGCATGGCCATTTGGACCAAACTTTGATGGAATGGTCCTTATGTGGTCCCCTTTCAGAATTATGTCTGATGACCCCACCTGCCAACCAAGGCGGCCGACATTAGCCGACATAATTTTAACATAGGACCCTATGGGAAAAATGAATTAAAAATCTTTTTCTCTGAAACTGCTTGGCCGATTGGGATCAAACTTTGATGGAATGGTCCTTAGGTGGTGTCCGATGACCACATCCGCCAACCAAGGCAGCCGACACAGTTGAAACTGCTAGCCCAGTTGAAGTAAACTTCATTGGAATGGTCCTTAGGTGGTCCCCTTTAAGAATCATATCCGATGACCCGGCCAGCCAACCAAGATGGCCGCCATCAGCCGACTTAGTTTTAACATAGGACCAATTAGAAAATGTTTAAAAATCTTCTATTCTGAAACTGCTTGGCCAATCGGAACCAAGCTTTGGTGGAATGGTCCTTAGGTGATCCCGATTTAGAATTGCATCTGATGTCCCCGATGTGCATCCAAGATGGCAGCCATTAACCAACAGTTTTTATTTAGAACCCTATCGGATAAATGTTTTTAAAATCTTCAACATAGCATGGATTGAACTTGATAGGTCAACTTTCTAAATTGTCTTCTGGTGACCCGACCTACATCCTGATCCAAGTCTGTCAGCATCAGTGGCCATAGTGGAAATTAGACCAGAATGGGCAATTTAAGGGCTCAAGTTTGAATAATAAGTTGTATTCAGCATGCAGACATTCATAAGTGGGCTAATTTATATCAGGTGAGCAATACAGGCTCACCTTATGCTAGTTTTTTTGTAAAATTTCAAGCTTTCACATATATGTGTAAATCTTAATTTTCACTCTATTCAGTCTGTTTTCAAGGCAATCATTGTTGAAAAAAATATGAATAAATACATTTCATTTTATTCTTACATTACATATATATCTTATAAGTATATCCATGCTTAAGAAAATTTTCAGCATATATGCCACATTCTCTACATAATTATAAATACAAACAAATAAATGATATTTACTTTTGTTATGTGGGTGTACAAACATATATATAGTTCCTAAGATAGTCTGATGACCCATATTTTTCTGTTAATTATTTGAAAGCACATTGTTTGGACTACCATATATCAAATTTATAAAAAAATTCAACGGACATTTTTTTTGGAAAATCAAGGAAATTAGAAATTTTAACTGAAATCTTTGTTTTTTGTGTGTTGCTATGGTGAACATTTCAGGGTCAAAATTAATAAATATGCATACAACTGCCATTGTTTGTGTTTTATTTGCTTCTAATACCATATGTGTGAGATAACTACAGAACAAACCTTTCATTTTAATTTTGAAGGTTTGAAAAAAAATCCATGAAAGTTACTTCAGGTATATATTTATTCATACAATGGGATTTCCAACTTTGGTTACCGTTACCATGGAAACGAACCTGATGACATCATATTTGCTGCTCAAATTTTGATAGAGGTCAATTCAAAGTACATCTATGCAATTTTTTTAAAAAATTCAACGGGCAAAGAAATATTGCTTTATCTATAGGGATCCACCTTAAGTCAGCATCTCATATTGATGTTGTGTAAGCACATGAAAGGACTTGACTAAATGCGTTTAAGTGTACATTTATAAGAACACAAGACGATCCGAAGTTAAAGATATACTTCATTTGGGAAAACCTTAAGAACAGGTAATTGAAGTACCGTAATGTGTATTACTTGAAACTTGATCTTGAGTACCGTAGTTCGTAGGTTCAAATCATTGGAGTGAGCTTCAGCAGGGAAGCTTAGAAATAACAAAACAAAAAGAGCAGAGAGGGAGAGAGATCTTCGTCCTAAGATCCGATAAGCAACTTCCTGTCATATTTGTCTAAAAGAATTATTTGACATTCAGAACGATCCATATTAGCAAGTTTATTTTTACAGAAGGTATACCAGGGGATTCGAAATTCAACATTTCTTTAAACGGGGAATAACTGTGATATTTGGCACGAAATAAGATTTAATTTTTTATACTTTTATGACATCATACACAGATTCATGGACAAAAGAGCATCTCTACTTATTGTGGATTAACAGCTTCAATGCCCAGTTTAACGTAAGTAAATTACAAGATCTCCGCATAACATTATTAAAAGTGCGCCATTTAATCTTTTTTTATCATTATGTCATAGTACTATAATATTGTGATTGTAATGTATTGATTTTGTTTAGACAAATATGAACACGTGATCAGATGTTGTCAGGATAAACATAAATAAGGAAGAAATATGCATCAACGAAGACGTAGACGCATACACCAACCATATTATATTACTCATCTTCAGCCTTCTGACATTTACTTCAGCCAGGAATATATCAATAACCGTTTTAGTGATGGTGGGTTAATTGGTGAATTGTTGGACAGTTTGATGAACGGAAGTACAAGAATGAGAGATATAAAGGAAATGCGAGTAACAAGACAAGGCAACCGAATGTACACGTTGGATAATAGGAGATTATGGGTATTTAGACATTATCAGAAAATTTATCAGAAACAATACCCGTACATTCGTGTACCAGTGACTGTAGAATACTGGGACTAGATAGATGCACAGCACGAACGAAAGTTTTCAACACAGAATAGTGGCGTAACAGTAAAAATTTTTAACGATCGTAACCCGGGTGGATTTTACCATACAAAAGTCGACAGTATACATCCAAGCACCTACACATCGCCCGGATGGGCTATGGCTTGCCTTATTGGTCGCTGTTTTTGCGTGGCCGTTGGGTTCCTTGCGAGTTCTAGTTGGAGACTTTTGTGTAGGCTCTTTGCATGATATACTACATATAGAATACAACAGAACAGGCTTCATTAGAATAAAATATTTATTAGCACCAAATTAGGTCCCCAGGGGGGTATGAACATATAACATATATAATTATAACAGACTTAACATACAATTGATTCACGTGTTGTTACTAGTATTTAGACTGGAATTTCTTATCAACTCCTATTTATAAAATAATAATGGTAGTCGATGTACTCTGGAGATGTACTTATTATTTTAAATTTTAAAATGAATTTTGTTTGGTTCTTGCATATAGGGCGTGTTTGGTTGTTAAATGCAAAAGAAACCAAAGGACGATGCTCAAGGAGTTGTAGATATTTATTTAATTTATCTCACAATCCTTCAATCCTCTTTGTGCCTGTTGCAGAGAAACAAGCAATGCTTCAATTAGATATCGTTTAAGCAGAAATCTATATAAATTGTACAATGGTGAAGGTTTCCAAACTGCAACAGACACCAAGGAACAGTGCCCAAGGAATGATATCAGTCAATTGATAGACATCCTCCTTGTGCCTATGTAGACAGGAAAGCCACACTACCAGCAATTTTAATGACAACAATTAGAGCTGTCTTATCTTCCGTGTTCATTAACGATGTAAGCTCGTCCTTTTGATTCAGATTTGAAAAATTGGAACAGTTTCTCTATATATATCTTGAAACACAGATTGACGATCTTCATTAGATTTAGCACAATGACGTAAATCACCTAAGAAATTATGAAATCGATCAATATCTCAGTTACACAGTTCATAGGTATTACTTTAGACTTTCTGGTGTATTTTTGTTTTCAATAGTTTTGTTTTTTACACGGTCTTCCAAATTCTTGAATTCTACCAGTACTAATGAAGTTAAAAACGGAAACCGCGGTCTGCTGGTCAAAATTTAAGACATTTTGCATTTCTTTATTTACCTGTTAATGATCACTTTTGCAGTCGAAGCATATGCTCACGGTTGTCGGATCCTGATATGAAAGTGTTTTGGGATTGATCCACTTAAAGGAAGATTGCCATTTGCATGATTTATTATCTATATATCTCGCGGAATTTTATATTTTGTAGGTTCAATAAAAGTGAAAGTAGGAATTTGTGTTTATTAAAAATACCTTAAACTGAAATGAAAGTTATTTTTGCCACTGGAATAAAAAAGAAAACATTTCGATCGAATTGGAACCCCAAATACTTTCTGATAATCTGTTTTGAAAGCCTTTTATCCAGTACATGTGCTACCATGATTTTAGAGTAAGCCTTAATAGAGAACTACTAATTCAGTTGCGCATTGGTCGGTATATCGTTTAAGATTTTATGCTTTCTGAAAGAAAAAAAAATGTTTTTCGTCAAATTATTTTGCATGCAAAAGATTCAAATGTTTTGCGATTGCTCGTTTCGAGTGCGTCACAAGAGAATTGAATAAGCCAAAAAGACTCGAGGAGGCATTTGTTTCACTTTGTGTTTTAGTTTTAGGAAATGTGTTCTTTTTAGGGAGTTATTTTTTCTTGATATAGTCTTTCTTTGATCTACAAACCCATGCTGAATTTGTCGGATAGTGAAAACTTTGAACTGTTCATTGAATTTTGAAAAAATCAGTGATGTACTGTTTGAACCTTATCATTTTTGTTTTTATAAGGCCTTTAAAGGTAGACGAACGATGAGTTGAGGATCTCTGTGGGTATTAATAATTCAGTTTTCTAGTAAAAAGTTTTGATATAAGGAACTCCATCTTTCTTGAACCTTTCACATATATT
>JAOXYJ010162093.1:0-10731 GCA_028566555.1 Lithophaga nigra
GTAGGGATTTAAGGGGCCTAGAAGGAAAAAAAGGGCCAAATTTAAAAATTGTCTAAAGATAGGGTTGTAATATATCTATGTACTCGTCTTTGATTATAGAAGTGAAAGGTAAAAGTTATTTCAATCCCTGCCCTTACTGTATGGAATTAGGGGCCAAAAATCAATGGGGGGGTGCGGGGATAGTTGTCGTTTCTGACAACCCCATCTAGTTGTTAATAGAGTCATAACCCATACTGTAGGGGTTTAAAGGGCCTAGAAGAGAAAAAATGGGCCATTAAAAACTTACTGAAGATAGGGTTGTAATATGTCTGTGCACTCTTCCTTAATTGTAGAAGTGAAAGGTAAAAGTTCTAGTTTATCTTGGGTTGTTAGCTTTCACATTTCAATTTTCTTCTCAGTAAAAGTTAGGCCAAATGGAACTAAACTTGTCATGGACATGTATTTGGGAGGTTTTTATAAGAATTGTGTATTTCATTCTGATAAGAAATTAACATAGTGGCCAGGGCTAATAATGTGTTTCGATTGGCTGAAATTTCAAAAATCATTTTTTGACATTACACAGACAATGGAATTGTTTTATGGCTTGAATGATCTTTAGGTGGTCATAATTTTGGGTGCCGATCCATTATCCAATAATGCCATCAATGCGGGGCAAATGAAGATCTTCTTGAAAAAAAAACGGAGACAGTTGAAGCAAAAATTGTCCATAAATAATCATTGGAAGGTATGAAAATTGTATTTTGTTGCCGATTGGAATCCCGAGATGTCTGTCATCTGTGGAACATAGTTTAAAATAGGTCCTTATGAAATGCACTTGAAGATCTTCTGGAGAACAACAATATATTACAAGAAGTGTATGTCTCTGACATATGTTATACGTGTTCATTAGATGGCTGCCACTGTGGAACATAGTTTAACACCGGACCTTATCGAAATGCACTTGAAGATCTTCTTTCTGTTTGTGAAAAACTAAGACAGTTAAAGCTAAAGGTGTTCATGAATGATCATTGACAGGTCTTTAAACAAAAGGTTTTTTTTCTGGTGATGTTTGGAATTCAAAGATGGCCGCCACCATGGAACACTGGACCTTTTTGGAAATGCACTCGGAGATATTCTTGTTTCAGTAACTACGACTGCTTAACTTGAATATGTTCATGAATGATCGCTGGTTGTCCCTCTATCAAATTATTATTTTTTTTTTGCCGACTGGAATTCCAAGCATGCAGGGGCTGCCATCGTAGAACATAGCTTAACGTTGGAAACGACTTAGAATATACCTTAACATTGGACCCTAAGGGAAATGTACTTGATGATCTTCTCGGAAAAGACTCAGAGAATTACGCTGAAACTGTCCATGATTAATCGTCGGATGGTCTTCTTCCAAAATGTGATTTTCATGCCAATCGGAATTCCATGATGCCACCGCTGAACATAATATAATATCGAAACTTATGAGAAATGCACTTGAAACATATTCGTGGACACAAGTGTGACAGTTTAATCAAAACTGTTCCAGAATGTTATAATTACAATGCTTATATTTCTCATGTCGATCAGAATACAAAGATGGCTGCCACTGGATTTGGCGCATAGTTTAACATTGGACTCCATTGTTGTAAATGCCCTTAAAATTCTTTTTGCAAATGACTGTGCCAGTTAAACTAATCTTTTCATAAATGGTGAATGAAGGCTTTTTTACTACATTTGTGTTTTTCATGGTGGTCGGTATTCCAAGATTGCCACTTTCTTGGAGTAAGTTTAACATTGTACCCTGTGAGCAATGTGTAAAAAAATAAAAGATATTTTTCTTGGAAACAACTGAAATAGTTAGGCTGAAACTGCTCATGAATGATCATTGGACGGGTCTTTACCAATTTTCTCATGTCAATCAGAAATCCAAGATGGATGCCACCTTTGAACACAGTTTAATATTGGGAATTATGGGAATTGTACTTGAACACCTTCCTCTTTCAAATGACTATTGAGAGTAATTAAGCTGAAACTGTTAGGTTCTTTACCAGGTTTGTGATTTTCATGCAGAGTGGAATACCAAGATAGTTTAACATTGGGAAATGTTCTTAGAGCATCTTCATTTTGGAAACAACGGACAGTTAAAATCAAAACTGTTCATGAATTTTAAGAAAAATATTTAAAAATGCAAATTTTATAAACAAATAAAGTCAACTGTTTGCATGAAAATGCTGAAATTTCTCCAATCTCACAAAACTAGGGGTTGTGTTGGGCCTTTTGATACTTCATTTTTATTTCTTGAGATAAAATAATGCTATAGTCAAAAATTAAAAGCTGAATAATTTCCCGATGGAGTATTGAAGGTTTTATTTCAAGATTTTTTGTAGGATTTGAAATATGGAAGACTAAATTCAAGGTTTTGCATTTTATTTTGAATCTCCAGGGCCACAAGATTCCACGAGATTTTGCCAAGCTGCTAATCTCTTGTATTATATGTCTCTGGTAATATACATGTATAGTTCAACAATGTTCAACTAGTATGACGTTTTTGTATTACACTAATGATTTAAATATAAATCAACAATACATCAAGCAGAACATGAAATAGAATCTGCAATTGAATTCCGTCTTGGTAGTCCGTTATTGAAAATAGTTGAAGAGGAGAACTCATGGTATTTTAAAACAGAATTTAAATTGGAATCGTATCTATTGAAATTAAATTTGTGCTAGTAAAGTTTGGATATGTAAATTTCGTGCTTGTAACCTCAAGTTAGCTATAGAAACAGATAGATGGCAACATATTCCAAAACAGAACAGAATTTGTAATGCTTGTTTTACCGGAACAGGGATGAGTTTCATTATCTGTTTTTGTCAAAATGAAAATGTAAGACGTTAATAAATGTGTCTAGATTTATTAAAGAAACTAGCACAATTATATAGTCAGCTGTTAAACTGTTATTTTCTAGTATATTATTTGTCTTCTACATAAGTGATTGTGTAATACATGTTTATATAAGTCGCTTGTCTTGTGCAACACGTCTTGTAATGTGCGTAAGATTTAATTACAATAAAAGTGTTCAACGTGTTCAAGCCTCCCCCAGACCGAAACGTCATGTTTACTGTGACGTCAAAAAAGCCGAATAACGAACCGCTTTTGATGTCGCAGTAAACTTGAACTCCATGATGGCACCGACTAACCTTGTAAACGGTTTATATTAATATTGCGGTATAGTTATATATTGAACTGTTACGTCCAAATTAAAATTTGTGTGATTTCTTTTATCATTAGACCTATAAACTCATAATTAAAATTGTCAGGAAAGAACTGTTTTTAGACAGTCGTTAGTAGTAAATAATAAAAAAAAAAAACATTAATTAAATTTTCTTCAAGCTTGAAAATCGGATGAGAGATGATTTCACTATGATATCTTTTTATTACATAAAAACCGTAGTTTTATACGAAATATATGTTTGGAAATTTTTCGTATGATGAAATACTATGTACTTTGGGTCATTTACTATTTGCTTTCAAAGGTATATATCAATTACATAGTGAAAAGCTACCAGATATTCAGTGTTTACGTAAGATTTGACTGTTGTATCCTGCTTTGGCGATGATGATGATGATGGATGTTTAACGTCCAGCGGGTAATTTTTCAACCATATTCAGGACGAGAACCTATTATGATATGGATATATGAATTCTACTTTGTACTAGACCAACACTCTGAGTTGGATTTTTACAGTGCTAGCTCACTTAAGCAACAGTCCGCAGGAAGACATGTCATCCCACTCTGACACATTATACTGACTCCAAGCCGACCAGTCTTCGGTCTTACTCCTTAATACTGCGTGCTTAGCGGAGAAGCAGCAAATATCAATTTTAATGTCTTTGGTTTGACCCGGCCGGGAATCGAACCCACGATCTTCCGCACTCGAGGCGAGCACGCTAACCATTACACCACCAGATTCGACATATTATCCCACCAAATTGATCCCTAATTGGATTCATTATCATGACTACAGTGTTCTTCCCATAAATATTAAATAGCATAGATCTTTAGGCTTTTCCCAAAAAATTATAGCACAGTGCTCATAGTGCATTCTAACCAAAATCAATTTCAGATAGCCCAGTGCTTAAAAATATAGCACTGCACAGCACAGCGCTATAGTGCTATATTTGCAATTCAATTCAATTCAATTATTTATTGGTATAAAATCCAAATACAAGGAATATTTGCATTGGGAGAACACTGATTCACTGTCAAGTACATGTATTCACTTGTCAATGTGAGCACGGAATTTTAATTGTAGGGAGCTGTCACTGGATTTATAGTCTATCTTAAACTGTTCCTTTACTATTGGTTGTGCATTAGCCAATTTTTGGAATGGTTCTCTATTGAAAACAGGACAACTTTAACGTGCATTTTAATTGTATTTTCACCCAAATGCAACAGCCAAGAATCACAAAATGCAAGCAAAAATAAGATTTTACAGTGTGAAAAATAAGGGGAAATGTAAGTATTCGCTGTTAATGATATAGAAAAGTTAGTGGTACATTTAGAACCATGACTGAAGTTGTGAACTTATCTGGGATCTCGCTTTGCCCGGTTACCTTTGTTGCACCGGTACGTGGGTCGTTAAATTATATAAATGACAAGGATTCTAGCTAGCATTTCATTCAAATAATGGTAAATTTCTGAGCTATAATAATTTATGTTAATCATGGTATATTGTGATTTCTTAATACCTATTTATTTAGAAGTAAGACACTCATATTCAGCTTATGTAGTATCAGCTGTTTGTTGTTAAAATCGGATAACCGGAAGTGCCGTTACTCTCGATCAGGAACCGCAACTCTAATATTAATGGCGGCTAGTATTTGTTGGATACGCGTATTCTTATAGCAATATCTATGAGCCATTCTAGCGGGTGCTATGGCTACGTGGCTACAACTATATAAAGCCGATGGTGATGTTCTTCTGGTTATTGCAGTCAAATTAAGCACACGACCAGCTTCTACCAAGATTTAAAGGTACAGAATCATAGTTTTAAGACATCTAAAAAGCAGAAATCTTTTAAAGAACTACTTTTATTATTACTTTCTACTATCAAAAACGTTTTACATACCACGGAAGTCATTGTGAAACTGAGCTTGGTACAGGAGTTTGAATTACTTCCGTATCAAATATCTTACAGAAATTTGAAAAACATTTTACAAGATCCGTGATAAACTCTGATGTTTATATGAGTCGATCCATTTGAATTAGAGAAGTTTGTCAGTTCTTGAGGGGATACAAAAGACCAAGACAGCAGAATCAGGTAAGTCACTAGTTTGAAACAACTTATAAAAAAGCCTATTAATCTTGATCTTTTATTACTAGCTAACAGTAAAAAGAATCTGTATTGCCTTCTGTGTCAATAAAACAGGAATTACTCAGTCTGAAAAACAATGATTACGAAAAAGAATTTATTGTATTGGCAATGAGATAATATGCTGCTTTTTAGCGAAAAATGATTGATCGAAGAGTTTGTGGTTAGAGAATTCAGGTATTCAAGCGAGAAATGACCTGGACTTTACTTAAAAGTATACCAGCATATCATTACATATAACTGTTTAGGACTTTCTGTACAATACATTTACAGAATAGAACAAAGACGTATTCTGCAGTCAATTTTATAGGAATGATCCATTGACAGTCTATTAGTAGGCTTTCATGCTCTTTTGTTTTCCAACCAATAAGTAGCTATTGGTTCTTTTCCCTACAAAATAACGAAATATAATTATAAGTACTTTTTTGTGTTACGCTATATCACATACACAAATATAAAAAACAGTTCTCGATTCATTGTAAAATTCTCACACGTTAGATCTTTTTCGGAGATTGTCCTCTTTTCTTTTCCTAGCGATTTATGACCTGGGAATTGAGACATTTAACATTTTAATTGATGAATTGATGACGAAGCAATATTGTTGTAATGACCATACCATGTGATCACAGGGTGAGACGATGGGGGTTCCTGGAAACCATTGTCGTCACACGTTGTAACCTGAAGAACGGATTCTTACATACTGGAAAACCTTATCACTGATCAAATCAATTATGCACATACTATGTATATACAACTCGTGTTTCCTTACGATATGAAAATTATCTACCCATATATCATCGAGACCTAAATGCAGATATCCATCACCTTGTAGGAAAATGAAATGTGGTGTTTTACCGGATATATTTGTCTGGGTAACGTCATCTTTATTTAGCCTGGTTTAACTTAGCAATCCACGATGAAAGTTTTATTTTCAAGCTTAAAAATGAGGCTAAGATAATAGGATTTGTAAATAGATCAGTTGTAAAATGTTATACTAGTATTTTGTGCAATTTATTCAACTAAACTTAACAGACTAATGAAAGGGGCAATCCGAGTGTATTTAAAGAAAAAACGGTTTGAAAGAATGGGCGAAATATTTTTAATATACAGAATGTTAATTGGTCACATTATACATATTCAAATCTGAAAACTGCTTCAAAATATATTTCATTTACTAGATTCATCTAATTCCAGATATAACGATATCCAAAAGTCAGGTATGCCGGTGCACAGATAAATGGTTTGGACAGAGGAAACAAAATAACAGTCAGTCTTCGACAGTGAACTGACATTACAGAATACTTTTCATTCTTTACTATGTTCATTCTTTGATCGAGTAGGATACAAATATTAACATTTCAAAGCACTCCATTTCAGATATAATCATCAAAAATTACCTTAACATCTACTGTGCCCCTGAATTCTGTTATGAAGTTTCCACGTTCCTTTAAAACAACATACGCACTGCTACTGATGTGAATTCTACCTCCTGCAAAAAAAGAAAAACAAGTCGATGCCACAATTGAGAAAACTCTATTTATTTATCAATAATTTATCGGTCTGTTTATTCAAATTGCTCAATCCTTTAAGTTCCGTAAGTTTTTTCTTTTGAAAATTCTTATTTCAATAGCCCAAAAAGGTTAGGAAGTGAAGGTCCAAAAGAAATAAATATTAAAACGACTCGCAAATGTCAGTAGAATAATAAAATAAAATATAAAAATAAAAAACAGTAACAAAAAAAAAATTAAAATCAAATATCTTATATCTAAAAGCTTGTTATAGAATTAAATGTTTTATATTTACGTCTGGTTGTCATTATTCAAACATCCAAATTTCTCGGTTAGTTCACTGTTTCAGCCCCTGAAGGCAATATAAAAATGTTTAAAATATAGGTGATCATGTGATAAAATACCCTGTATAAAACGAAAGTCAGAAATAGTTATCATAATTTCGTACCTAATCCACTGGATGCCATCATGGATGCTGTGTTGACTGTATCACCAAACAAACAGTGCCTAGCGGTTTTTATACCAACCATCCTGGATATACACGATCCTGAAATAAGAGAATTGAGAATTTAGTCCAATGTTAATTCTAATATTGGTACGGAATTAAATGTAAATTTATTCTTGTATTTTCATAGAATTTTATTTTAATACCAGATGTCCAAAAGTATGTATGACCTGAAACGAAGAGATTCGATGTTATTTTATTTTAGTACCGGATAACTGATTTTACATAGATTTAAAAAAACAAAACGAATAGATGCTATTTTATATCAACAGCAAAACTCAACTAATACGGACAAAAACTGAAAGATATATTATTCCAGTAGCAACTAAATAGGATGCATATCTAAATTCGACAAGAAATTGTTTTATTTCAGCACTAGCTCTCTTGATTACACATAGTCTAAGGAAAGCAAAAAAATATTCGTGGCAGATTATCTTACATTATAAGTCTTTATGGGGAAACTAACTGAATCCATCAACTGAATCCAGCTACACTAGATACATGAACGCAATTCTCTTTACTAATATCAACCTCCTTCAACGGCCTTAAACAAAAATTTTGTTATATATGAAAAAAAAACGTAGGTACATCTTATGTTATTTACATCAACACTTGTTTCAGTTTTGGGATTAACAGTTATATACATGTATAAAATGTAATAAGGATATTTTGGGCAGCAGGAATTTGTTTATGCATCATGCAATCAATAAAACATTTAGCAATAATGTAGTAACTCTAATCCTGAACTAGATTTGTGATTCAAGTCCAGAAATAAACTGTCGGAAACAAAAGGTTTTATCGCATAATGTTATTGTATGGTCTTATCGCATTACTACACACATTTCGAATGCAGTACGAAAGATGTCCCCTTTTATTGTGCAGTGCAATTAATTTCACATTATTTATAAATATGTGATAAATAAATGCATTACACAATACCAATATTTAAGTTATTGCACTGTATGCGCATTGCAACCAATTATATCTCATGATTAGTGAAGACTGCTGGCTCATAACCGCTAGACATACACCGATATCTCATGATTAATGAAGATCGCTGGTCATAACCGCTAGACATACACCGATATCTCATGATTAGTGAAGATCGCTGGCTCATAACCGATAGACATACACCGATATCTCATTATTAGTGAAGATCGCTGGCTCATAACCGCTAGACATACACCGATATCGTGGGTTCGAGTCGAGTTTCTCTTCTTTTAAAGACACCTACACGAGGGTAGAGTTTCCAGGTATAGTGTCCGCGCCGTCCCCAAAATTCTGGATAATAACAATACAGCTAAAAATTTGCTGAACTAGTTTTGGTATGGCGTAATGTATTCATTGCTTTCACTGCTCGATGCACTGTAAGTAGACTGTAAGTCCCGAGGTTATCACTCACACAGTAGAAAGTACTCCGGCGTTGGTTCCGGTACTATTGTGACAAAATTTCCAGACATTAATTTTGGTACGCTTTAATACTGAAATAACAATCTATGATACTAAATTTAGTACACAATACGCGCATTTCGACAAACAATGTCTCATCAGTTGTGCTGGAGGCCTAAAAATATGGAAAACCGAAACAACACCGAGAAGTTGTAGAGCAGAAATAAATACCAAAACGACCAAAAAGTTAAAGCCAAAAACCAGCTAAGGACAGAAACTAAGATATACTCCCCTCGTGCAAAGGTATTCTAGCTGGATTAGCTTTATATTAAGGTGCGTATGATTTTATTGCTCTTCAAAGTTTTATTTCTTTGAGGAAGAACGATTGAAATGAACCCTTTGCAAGTTCTATGTCCGCCGTCACGAATTGATTGACAACAATAATGTAACAATATCGCAACTTGCTACAAACTTGTTTACATGTCCTAGATCTAGCATTTCGTCGTCATCTCTTATTTACCAGATTTGAATAATTTTTATTTGACGACTTTTGTTTATTGGACATAAGCTTTTCGCATGAGGGTGATGCATGCTTAACAGGAGACCCTTACCCTGTCGACGCACCCAGCCTCAGTCCTTATGGAGTTCATGCAATCACGTTCAATTCGTTTCTCGGTATTGTATATTTCTAAGGATTTTACGCTTCCTTGTACTTTGAATTTCCAATGTTTGGTTTTGAGAACCACTGATAAGGAATAATTTGTTGCAATGTACATATGGTACATCTATAATTAATTTAGCAATGAATGTATGGCTACCACTTGGTCGATGCCGCGTCCAGTAGGTTGTAAGTCCCCAGCCCAGTAGCCAATACTTCGGTGTGCCCCAGATATTTCTTCGATACTTTTTGATATTTCAAGTGAGTAAAAATTTGTAAATTCTACAATGTATTGACACTTAGATATACCTCTCTCGTGCAAAGCTATCCTTAACTGAAACTGGCTTCTCTTTTAAGTGCTTTTAGTATGTTCAATAGTCATGACAACAAATCCTGATTCTGACTCAGAAAAAACTTATCCCAACACATGTACCATAAAAATGACCTACATTTTTTTTAAGCGCGATTCTTACTAACAAAATTTATCGACCTGAATGTATTCCTACTCTTATCTGTAACTCTTTTCCTGGCGTATGTGGTACTTTGTAGTTCCAGATAGCATGCCGTATTCGCAGCGCCATCATGGCTATTTCTTCTGCGTGATCCACGCTTGCAACCACATATGCGTCGCCTATTGTTTCCATTTTACAAACTTGATGCTCTTTAACACACCCATCGAATAAACTACAGAACAAAATCATTTAAGGTTCAGTAGGACACCTGTCACGTGATCGTTTGTAATTCCGCGAAGTCATATTTCAAATCACTTAAAGATCAAGCTAATTTGATTAGTGGAAATTAACAATGTAATGTAAATTGGATAATTACGATGTAATAGTGATGTCAAAAACGTGTCGCAATTAAGGTTTTTTTTTTTACCAAACTTGGCAATTTTAGACAATTTTGCAGTAGTTTTAACAAAAGATAAATATGAGCCAGAACGATTTTAAGGAGGAATGTACTGTTAATAAATACATTTTTCTCTTTTTTTGTGTGTGTGGTGCTCGCTCTAGCTCATGTTTAATTTTCAACAAACTACTTCAAAAATTGCTATTTCTGGCTTGTTTGCACTTTTACCAAAAATAAGCACAGAAATCTTGATTACTGTATCAGATATCAAACTAAGCTTTTAATTTCCTAAAAAATAAGGCAAAAAGGGCCTCTATAATACTTTGTCCTTTTAGGTATGTAGAAATGGTGGTCTAATCAGTATGTGCTAACCTTGTATGTCATCTTAAAAGAAACCAAAGCAGATTGTTATTACTACCACTGGGTGGATACCACTGCTGGTGGACCAAAGGTCCCCGAGGGTACCATCAGCCCAGTAG
>JAOXYJ010162202.1:0-10731 GCA_028566555.1 Lithophaga nigra
ATTGTACATGGCCGTTTCGAGGGCCACCAATATGGCCATTATCACTGAAAAAGAATATTTGACAAAAACAGCAGAAACGAACCCCTTCAAACCTCAAGGTCAGTTGGAAACAAATTAAAACAAATACATGTAAAACAAAATCATTGCCAGTGGGATCCAAACTTTGATGGAATGGTCTTTAGATGATCTCCCCTCTCCCTTTATAAAGTTATATGCAGTTAGTACATGCCAATTCTATACTTTATGAATAATCAGTGAAATAACAATCTACAATGTATGATACCAAATTTAGTGCATAATATGCGCACCCCGATAAACAATGTCTCATCAGTTGTGTTCAATGCCTAAAAATATGGAAAACCAAAACAACATCGAAAAGGTTGTAGAGCAAATATAAATACCAAAATGGCCCAAAAACCAGCTAAGGACAGAGCTATACACGAGGTAGGTTCTCCTTGGTTTCCTAAAATCAATTTCATGCCAGTATCGAAATACTAGCAACTGGGCTGATGGTACTAATTAACATTTCATAAAACCAAATCCATCAACCATGGTGTTTGCTGATTATACAAAAATGCATCTAATTAACATTTAACAATTGTATGGGATATAATTGTGGGATGGGTGCTCTCATTTTATTACGCAAACCTTTGAGGATGCACCTGCTGTTTGATCGAGAAGTTCTTTGGCCAAGAAGATAAGTGTGCTTTCTTTCTGGTCTGATTTTTTTTTTACATATTTTATGCTCCTATCACAAAATTAAATGATTTTCTAGGTGAAAACGTGTTCTGTTCACTGGACTGAAACTACTTTTTAAAATGATTAACATGAAAACGTACATCCTATCTCCTTGTTCTTTGCTTTCAAGGTTTCTAATTGGTTCAATTGTTTTCTTCTTTGAAAAGTTATTGGTCAGTTGAACTAAACTTTATAGCCGTGAGCTATATTATATGTGCCTGGTCCACATTTAATGAAGCCTGGATGGCAAATACCCATTGTGTTCGGTTAGGATATGCATACAATATAACTGTGTTCAGTGAAGTTAAGTACCATTTTTGTGTTCAGTAATCATACATTACCACTGTGTGTTTGGTAAACATACAGTATCCCTGTGTTCAGTAAATTTAAGTACCTCTGTGTGTTCATTAGGCATACAATTTCACTATGTATTCCATAAATTTAAGTACCTCTATGTGTTCAGTAAACATACAGTACCACCAAGTGTTCTGTAAACATCCATTACTAATATGTATTCAGTAAAAATACATTACCACCAAGCGTTCAGTAAACATACATTACCACTGTGTGTTCAGTTAAGGTACATTACCACCAAGTGGTCTGTAAACATACATTACCACCAAGTGGTCTGTAAACATACATTACCACCAAGTGATCTGTAAACATACATTACCCCCAAGTGTTCTGTAATCATACATTACCACTATGTGATCAGTATACATACAGTACACACCAAGTGTTCTGTAAAGAAACATTATCACTATGTGTTCAGTATACATACAGTTCCACCAAGTGTTTTGTAAACATACACTACCACCAAGTATTCTGTAAACATACATTACCACTATGTGTTCAGTAAACATACATGTACACTACCACCAAGTGTTCTGTAAACATACATTACCATCAAGTGTTCTGTAATCATACATTACCACTATGTGTTCAGTAAATATACACTACCACCAAGTGTTCTGTAATCATACATTACCACTATGTGTTCAGTAAACATACACTACCACCAAGTGTTCTGTAATCATACATTATCACTATGTGTTCAGTAAACAGACACTACCAACAAGTGTTCTGTGAACTTACATTACCACTATGTGTTCAGTAAACATACACTACTACCAAGTGTTCTGTAAACATGCTTCAGTTAAGATACATTACCACCAAGTGATCTGTAAACATACATTACCACCAAGTGTTCTGTAATCATACATTACCACTATGTGTTCAGTATACATACAGTACCACCAAATGTCCTGTAAACATACATTGCCACTGTGTGTTCAGTATACATACATTACCACCAAGTGATGTGTAAACATACATTACCCCCAAGTGTTTTGTAAACATACATTATCACTATGTGTTCAGTATACATACAGGTATTATAGTTTTCAAGATAATAGCCAAAATGTAAAAAATAGGTAAATAGTCATTTAAGGTTAATATCTCCTATAAGGAATTGACGATTTCTGTCATGTTGACTTATTTGAAGATCTTATCTTGCTTATCATTTTTGCTGTTTACAGTTTCGCTCTATCTATGATAGTTTTCAAGATAATTGCCCAAAAAACACACACAAAAAATGAGTAAAAATCGTCATTTAAGGGCAATAACTTCTATCAGGAGTTGATTGACGATTTCGGACCAATAGGAAAAATGGTAGAACTTGGCATGCTGATCATTTTGGGTTATCTATGATTTATTTCTCTATCTGTTATAATTTTCGAGGTATAAGCCAAAAACATACTCTGACCCCTATGTTATATTTATAATAACAGTAGCCATATTTGTTGATGGATCAACATTTCGGATAAAAATTTCGAAACTAAATACCCTAAGGAACATTCAGATAAAGTTTGGTTCCAATTGGCCCAGTAGTTTCTGGGAAGAAGATTAACCGACTTCCCATAGGGTCCTATGTTAAAATAAGTTCGCATGTGGCGGCTATTTTGGTCGGTGGGTAGGGTCATCGGATATAATTCTGACAGAGCACCACATAAGGACTATTGCTGCCAAGGTTGGTTCAATTCGGCAAAATGGTTTCAGAAGAGTAGATTTAAAAGTTAACGACGGACGACGGATGCCTGACGACAACGACGAACGCCAAGTAATGGCAATAGCTGATCTGACATGGTCCTTTGTACCAGGTGAGCTAAAACTTACTGTTCATGGATCACGTTTAGACCCCTTCCAGATCCACTTTAAATTACCATCCTTTTTAATTTCAGAATCAAGAATAACTGTGGAGCGTCAAGGTGGATGACAGAACAACAACACCAACCTCTTCCCACTCTTCAAGAGAGTTGGTTAAAATATATCATTGCTGGATTCTCCATAATTTGCAAAGTTTAAATTGCATCACAAGACAGAAGTACAAACAATCTTATTTTTCATTTTTCGGAGCCTTTAAACTAAAGACAAGGATCAACATACATAAAAAGTTTGGTTAAATTGCTGTTATAATAACTTGTCAAGGAAACAAGAACAATCACTATCTCCACGTACTGTACAACCTCAGGTAAGTGAGTGAGGTTTAGCGTGGGCAAGTGGTAGATATGGCGTTAGAAGATGCGAGTACTAATCTAGCTGTGGGAACGATAACATTTTGTCAGCGCGAAAAAGTAATTTTATGTGTCATGAATGTCTACATATTTTCTATGCTCCCTTTATTAAATTTGATATTTAGATTATAAAATGTCATCGAGTCAAGATAAAAAAGGAGTTCGCATATTAGTGATTTAAAAATCACGCTTAATTTGGCAGCATTCATATAAACCGAATTATACATATGCAGGTTGATATTAAACCCCAGTAATGCAGTTGAACCTACCAAATGCACAGCTGGTTATACATAAACAAAATTTTGTTTGCCCTTGTGGACTGTCAAAATATTTCTCACATATTCATAAAGTTATAGTTTTTCAGCACCGTATAAACTGTCCGAGTCTTATGCTCCAATTGTGTTCATAAGACATAAGAAGATGAAAAGACAAATGGGCGAATTTGCTAAGTATATCATCACAATGAAAGTAAAATAAGAAATGGATTGAACATTCATAAAGTTTGAAACAAACTATGTAATAATTTCGAAGCAACTAAAATCTACTACCAAAATACAACGGCTTTGTTACAGTATGATAATGATGGAAGTCTATTTTTCTCAGAGTATCTAAACATAGCTGATCAACATCTGAACGCATATTGTAAAAGTATTGATTTTCGCGGACATTTGAACATGGACATTTTTACTGATTTGAGGATTTTTAACTGATAAACCATTTCACGGGTATTTTTATTCGCGGAAAATTGTTTACCGCGAAAATAGCGAAAACTAGTACACCGCGAAAATTAATCCTTTCATAGTATACGGAATATGAACTCAGTGTTGGGCAGTTTCAGTTACATGTACTTAGCATTTCCATATGACATCACTGTATCAACCAAACTCGACAGCAGACGACAGTCATAAGTTAGTAATCCTGTACCGCCCTGTTCACACAGCTCCATCATGCAACACCATTGTCTAAAATTCTACAATATTTGGGACATAATAATTCTATAGAGTTTTTAAGAAAGGGTCATTTGTCAATTGTGTATCTTAAGCTAAAATAACAGTAAAGTCCAACACTGCATAGTATATTTTATAGCCCTTAACATCTACTAAATGATATTCATTTTAACTTGGTTTTCATTTTAATTTAATATTGATATGTACACTTCAATGATTACAAAACTGTTTGTGTAAGGACGCGTGGGTGGGTTATACGTCTTTTAAATTACACCGTGGTATTTTAAGTATTACCTGTGATCGAAATCAAAATGTTTTCGTTTTGGTATCTTAATATTTCAGTCCTACCCGATGAGAAATATTTTTTTTATTTTCTCTTCCGGTAGTATATGTTTAAACTTGGAGCAAGCGCAGACATCACTATCTTGTATTCATTGTAGTATTATTCTGCTTCTGTAATGTTAGACATAAATGTGACCCTTTGTAGTTGTTCTTGAGAGCCCTTGTCAGAAATTAATACACCGTATCTCCCAAGTCCACATACTGTAAAATGAAAACTGTCTATGCCTGGGGAATTTCAAAATTATTCAAAATATACCATACAGCATCTTAAGATGCTCGTTGTGGGATGGACTAGTGGATACAATTAGGAACTTAAAAATGTATTTCGAAAGATTACCTTATGGTGGATAGACTTACGGATCCCTTCCCTGAGTCAAGGTACATGTTAAATGGTCATTTCCAAAGTAAATTTTAAAAAATAAACACTTAGTACTCATACACAAAAAAAGATTGAACTTCATTAATACAACGATTATAGAAATTTTAAAGTTTTTTGTTATTGTGCAAAACAAGGGGGGAAAAAGAAGCATAAATTAAAGTGGTTAAACTGGATTAGTCCTATCCGTCCGAAATCTGTTCACAACTATTCATTTTATCATCAAATTATTCATGTACAAGATAAATCGGAAACAAACGAGAAGCGTTGTGTCAGAGTGCATTTTAATTTTGCTTTACTTAATTTTCCTTACATGAAATGCTACTGTATGGTCTTACAAAGTCATATGTAAGTATTCAGAATGTATGCATACACGATATCGAATATTCAATTCTGGTCACACAGTAAGGTTAAAGGTTCAGATGTTTGTATACATTATAATCATTATCAAACATTTATCTTAATCTGACCTTCATCATATCCACCCGATACAAATAATGACATTTTAAATTCCTAGGTAAGCCATGTGATGCAGTTTAATTGTATGTTGTTAAAGGAAATCGATACATGTATGAAGTTTGCTAGTACTGACAAGTGACGTCCAAAAGACACGTGATGCACAGAGGTAACTAAACATAATCTATTATTTCTCATAGTTGTCAATAAGCAACTTAAGGAAGTGATTTGTTCGTTTTGTCTTATCAGCGGATGATAACTATGTCGCGAATCACGTACAGAGCTTAAAGCACTGGATTTTACTTTCGATTTAGAATGCATTACTTTCTTTATTGACATATGTGCATATTGGTTACAGTTGTGAGTAAAAGTTAAGGATCGCATTCTAATAATGCTGTACTTATAATGAAAAGGAGCAAAAGTTAAATAAAACGATTGCATGTTTGTGTGTGTTGTGGATTTTACAAGTTAGTTACAATATACTGCACATTGTTGTAGTGAAAGTACATATTTGCTAGAAACAGATACTGCCTTACGGACTCGTCTGCTGCATCAAACTTTCCATGCATTAGATAAGCTGCATCGTCATGAATTTTTCGAAAAATCAAAATTCTACTAAACCAAATTCTTAAAATGCAAAACTGATATAACAACACTTATTGTTTTTTAAAACTTTTGTTTTTGATAACTGCCATCTTAATGAACTTTTTGTGTTTTCTGAAGAAATAGCGATAGAAAGTACCATTGCAATTTTTTGTGTCCGCGATTCAGCTTTACAGTTGTATGTGCAATTCATTGAAAGCGATAATAGACTATCAATTTCAAATGATTTTGATATCAGCTTGATAAAAATATTTTTAGCCCATTATGGTTTGCTAACATGTGACACAAATTTACTGTCATTGAAGAAATATAAAAAAATGACATTTTTAGAACAAAAAGTGACAGTGGTTGGATCAATGTATGGATTAATTAACTATAAATATCAGGAATATTTAAAAGAGTCGGTATGGATTAGTTAACTATACATAGCAGGAATAACATAAATAGTCGGAATGGATAAACTTAGTAACCGAAAAAGTATAAACACTTCCGAGAATGTAAAAACAAGCGACCTTAGACAAAACGTTAGCGTAAGTGTATTAAGGAAAAAGACATCACATCAAAGTATACCATGCTATTGTACCAAAGTAGTTATAACTGGAGATTTAAATGTGGGAAAGACATCTTTGATACGATCTTTGGTGGGACCTGAAAATATGTCCATGTTAAAAGGCCAGCGCAACGGTCGTGTGAAAACAGAATTCAGAAGAACTGATATGAATGTCAAAATGGATATCTGGGATACCGCAGGTAAGTAAGAAATATCATCTATGAATTTAGTTCTTGTTGTATGTGTCCCAAACCATCTTTAGACGTTTTAAAGAAAACTTAATGTATGCTTTATACGTTCACACTTTGTCTTTATAAACTCCTATTTCACAACCGGGGACACACAAAGATGCACAAGAAACTGGATATCTAAACCTGTGCGAAATGGTCAGTATCTTTCCCGAATTTTGCATACTTATTGCTGCCAATATTTTGTTTCGATTTTCCTTAGTACTGTCCATAGTGCGATATTTTTAGAACGCAATAAGCACTCTTTCTGGTAAGTTGTATTGGCCCCCATCAAGTTTAAAATATTCTTAAAATATTAGCGTATTTACTTTTACGGTGAAATGGATGATTTACTGCGAAATAGAATTTTATTAATTGCTTTCTCTTCATTACAGTACAATTTTCAAAAATAAAGTCAAGTAAAAAATAAGGCTTATTTGAATGATCGACTTAATTACATGTGAATCGTGAAAGGACAATAATTCATGACTCAGTATGGAATCATTGCCATTTAAATGTAATTATCCGTAAAAGGGGAAAAAAACATCCTACATATGGGATATACTTTAAACATTTTTAATAAAGTCACCTCCAATAAAGGGACATTCCTTTTCTATTCGCTTAGTGAAGAAAACTTGTGTGATGAGCGGTAAACCTAAATTAATTTAATTTCGTATCTTCAACATGTGAATAACGTATTGTAAGATATAAGATGCAATTGTGAAGTATATCAAAGAAAGTAACTAAATTGATCGATAAAAACCTTTCAGACTTGTAAAATTGAGTTTTACATATGCTGCAATGTAGTTTCATGTCTGCATTATCGACAAATACATACCAGTATATATATAGAATCCCTTTATTCATAGACTGAAATATTGATCGAACACAATACAGTCACTATTTAGATCATGTAAAGCCGAAATGATATCAGGTTAGTTGAGCGTTCTGTTTTACCGGTTTATATTATAACTTGTCTCCCGATCAGTACTCCTAAATACTAAACGCACGTTTATTTCTGACATTTTTAACGTTTTGTCGCTAACATTAACTTTTTACCTGTCGTCCATAGATGTTACCATCTGTGTCATGGCATTTGAATTAGTAATCAATCCTACCAAAACGGATACGCCTAAACTACAAGTCAAGCAGCTTCATAGCTTCGTTAAAATATCTAAGACTCTCCTGTACAACAAAACTTATTTACAGTCGGTCAATCAAACAAAAGTTAATCGTATAAACATCAACGGGCTTCTGGCTTTGTCGAAAACATTGTAAATATCGAAAATGGTATATTTGTCGAGAAATGTATATAAAAGAAAAACCATAGTCATCTCAGCACCAATGGTTGGTTATGTTGATCAATATTGAAATTATATCGTTTAATACTATTCAAGATACCTTTCTATTACGGTAGGAAGGAAATGCCTGAAGTAAAGACGTAACTAAGTTCATTTGTGATCATTGACAATCATGAAAACACAGCGTGCCGGTTGGAATCACTAAAATGTATTACACTGAGAAATTCTAGTAATATATATATATCCCCCTTTTCGGGCTATCATCCTTCAAAAATGAAACACTTCATATATCAGCATGAGTTTAAAAAAATTTAACCCCAAATCCCTTCAATGCATAAATAGAAAGCTGGGACAAAATTTTGTCCCTTCAGGCTAGGTGATGATAGCAATGAAATGTTCATTTCCATATGATTTTATAGGGACCAGTCACCCTTCCCCTTTGGAGCCCCACTCCTCTCCCAAGTACCCCACTGAAAAAGAAGGGCATTCTACCAAATACAAAGAGCTAAACAGTTGCATCGTAATTCTAACACCTGGAACCAAACATTACTTATACAACAAATCTCTAAACTTTTCAGCTCCTTCTTGCATCCTCAAATCCACAAAAAGCATTTTATGGTCCCCCCCCCCCACAAATAGAGAGTTTAGAGAAAAATTCCTCCTTCTACCCTATTTTGCCTGAAAACATTAAAAAGAAGTGATGACAGCAAAAAAAAATAATCATTTTCAACAGAATTTTATAGAGAGCCACATCCTTCGATCCCACGGAAAAAATGGATTGCACACCTAAGGAACGGGATCTAGCACAATGTCAACTTTCATGGATATTCGAGTTATAGTTTCCAAGAATTTCAGTGGACAAGTTCATCGACCGAAAAGGATTAATAATCTTAGTCATAAAAACAGCTAGAGACTCACGTGAGCCAAAATCGCTAAACTGGTTAAATTCAATACGTCATTTTGTATACTTGCAAATTTCCATTCTTTTCAAACAAACGGCAACTACAGTTTAAAAATTTTTTGCTATATTTATGTCCAATTTTGATATATCATATTCACAAAATTTTCAATTTCAAAGTTATACCAAGGACATAAATTCATGAATCTGCAGCAGAAGCTTGACTTAATTTTGACTTAATATAAAGCAAATCAATATTTAAAGCACTGACAGCTATTTGCAGTAAGAACATGTCCAAATAGTCGTAAAAATACTTACATTTTCAGATTTTCAGATCTTACCTATCTATGCGTTTTTGCAAAAAGGCTTAAAAATGGCAACCAACATCCCTGGAATATACATTCAGAAATCCAATATCATATTTATACTATTCAGACTAACACTTTCTTTGTCTTTGAAACGTAAAATAGTTCTGGCTATTTTTAGAAACAACTTGATGGCAAGCACAGCAGTTGGACAATACTGTCAGACAGCATTTTGAAAAGGATCATATCTGACTAATATGATTAAAACTGGCAAAGAAATTTTATAAGAAATTTGTTTTGCTTATATATACTTGATTTGAATAACCGGTCAAATTCAGCAAAAGTTCAAATAGATATAATATAATTTTGAAAAAGGACCATCCAAAGAATTGTCAAGTAATCATGAGAAATATGTGTAAAATTTTTCTTCTCTGAAAACAGTGAGCCAGTTCAAACAAGACTTAGCTGGATGGTCCCTGGGTGGTTCCTTTTAAACATTATCTGATGACTCCGATCCAATCCATATTGCCACCATCGCGTAACATACGACCCTAAGTAAAATATGTATAAAAATATTCTGAAGCTGTGTAGCTAGTTTAAACTAGACATGGCTTGGAAATTTTATCTCATTACTCTGATCTCATCAAAGATGGTCGCCGCAGTAGGATTCATTTCAATATTTTATTAGTCTCACCTTTCGTACATATACATTACATAAAAAATACAATGTACACACACGTTAAAATACAAAAGCCACTGAATGCAGAGTTATGAGAGGGAAAATAGTTACATAAGAAACTATTTATGTAAATTTTAACAAGGGTAGGCATTAGTTCTGAAGTTAGGGAGGCGTAAAACGTACGAATAAATTTCCTATCCTATGTTAAAATGACAAAAAATCTATGGCTTTCATGAATTATTTCGAGTTTCATATGACAAAATAAGTCATTTGTGCAATGAAGCGGATATCACCTTCACACTTACAGGAAGAAGTTTTCCTTTCTAAAGGTATTAAACATAAAATGGAGCAGGAACTAAAATATTAACAATCGGTTTGTCCAGAGGTAAATATTTACAAAGAGATGTTCTTTTTAAAAACATTTATAAAAAGAAAACCACTTTCATATGTAAAGCAAAATCACTTATAATTAGCAGAATAAGAAGTAGTGAACTTGTGATAAGTATATGTATTTAAACTTTCTTTAAAGGGTATTTTGCATGATGAGAATAGGACGGAATTAGCCCTAACTTTTAAAGTAAAGCTCTGAACCCTCTAACAGTAAATAAGTAGTTTGTTAGTTCATCAGAGGGTGTTAAGCATGATGAGAGTAGGACATCATTAGCCCTAACTTTTAAAGTAAAGCTCTGAACCCTCTAACAGTAAATAAGTAGTTTGTTAGTTCATCAGAGGGTGT